>KK351151.1:256767-269424 GCA_000671755.1 Glossina brevipalpis
TTATGGAATACCGTATAGATATTTTGTTTTGTAATCTATGCTTAGTAAGCGACATATCCAAAAAATAGAGATATCTTCAGCTTATTTTATACCGCAGGCGTAGCATGTGACCGATTTGGTCTATTTTTAATACACAAATATGTGAAAGAACTTTCATTGTTTTTGGTAAATTTGATACAGATATTTTAGTTTTTGGCGACCGGGAAAATGGTTATCGCAGACTTTACACAGCTAAGAGGACAAACAGATAGACAGATGGTCAGATGGACGGACGGACGGATACGTCTAGGTGATTTCCGAACTTAATAATACTGAATAAGTATATATACACTGAAGCTCCTTTCTCAATGTTGCAGATTTTTTGATAAACAAATTAAATTTAAATTAAATTCCAGTTCTCTGTTATGTCGAGTTGGCGTAACGGATTCGTTCCAGTTTTTTCCGATCCTAGAGGAGAGACATTAGATCGATAAATGTGGAAATTTTTATAGATTTGTATGCTAAGGTTTACGAGTATTAAGGAAAATAGTCAATTTTTTTTTCTCAAAAGCAGAGATATTCTCAATCTATGCTGTACCGTGGGCGTGCCGTTTCATTGTTTGGGGCCATTTTTAAAATCAACCTACTTTCAAGAGCGTCCAATGTTTCTCAAAATTTTTGAGGTCTATAGAACACAGACGGAAAAACAGACAGGCGGACAGACGGACAGTTGGACAGATGGACAGATTCTGATCAAGAATATATATATATGTTGTGAGGCTTTTGAAAATCAATTCTGGGTGTTGCAAGTGAATTGACAAATTAACATACCAGCGATATCTTCGTTTTTGCGGCCAGAAGAATGTTTACCATAGATATTACACAGACGGACAGAGGGACAAATCGAATAGACCAAGAAACAGACATGGTTAGAACGATTGTAAATGTAAAGCTGAACAAGATTATATATAGGCTTTATATAGTCCTTTGCGAAGATTTCTTATGGTTATTGCAAATAAACTGACAAAGTTAATGTATCCCCCATCTTTCGGGGCTGTGGGTAAGAAAAACAGTAATATACTATATTCGAAAAAAATTTCTTCCAGTAATTCGACAGAATATCAATCTAAAATTTCTTAAAATTTATTGAAAAACAGTTTATTAATGTTTTTACTCACAAATCTGAGCAAATAAAATTTAAAAAAAGTCAAATTCTTATCAAAAATTTTAGAAATTGCGTTCTTAACGTATCTTTCTAATTTTGTTAAATTTATTTAAGAGAAAAAAGAAAATTGAAAAATTTTCTTTACTTTACCTTAATGGAGAATAACTGTTACGTTAAGAAAATGATTTAAAAATATTTTTCATGATGATGAACACTTACCTTAAATCTAAATATTGATAAACTGAGGTAATCCCTAAGTTAAAATATATAGGAACAAATACAAAACAGACAATTGGATAAGCGCTTGCCATGCCATAGATTACTTCCCACATAGCTGTACCATAATAATAAAGTTCACTGGGATAACCTATAAATGAAGGAAGAAAAGGAAACAATAAAATAAATAAAATGAAAGTTAATGTGGAAATAAGAGAATTAATTAAGAGTTAAAAGTAAAAGCGATTAAAATGGCAAATAATTGTCTTCTGTGGCAACAATGGAAAGCCACACAAATTTTTTAACAATACGTTGCAAATGCTTCGACAACCCTTGGACATAGGGTCGATTAACTTTTAAAGTATTTTAAACAGTAGCATGGAAATCAAAAGTGGGATTAGGTAAAGAAAAAAATATATTTAAACTCATATTGAGAACTTGGGCTTGGACGATCTACTAGAAACCTATAAAGTTAACGTAGTGCGTCAGCCCCCATACATTTTCTTCTTCTTTATACATTTGATCTGTAATGAGACATAAATATAATCATTCCTACTTCCTCATAATTCTTCCTTTTTAAATTCGAAACGAAAGTATTTTATTAAATCTGTAAAAAGCATTGGGTCCGCAAAATCTTTATCTTCAAAAATACTAAATTTCGATACTCTATAATATTGGGTAGGCTTGGCAGATATTTTCCATTTTTATGAAATACGTTGAAATTTTGTATTGTGTAGTTTATAAGATTAATAAGCAAAATACAACGAAAGCGGGCGTGTTTTCAGCTTATATTATCCTGTAGGCGTGTCCTTTGACCGATTTGATTCATTTTCTGTACCAATGTACTCGCCGTAATTCTCAATGTTTCTGCCAAAATTTGATCTTAATTTTTGCAAAGGGGAAAATGGTTACCACTTCCATTCCACGAATAGGGAAATATAGACGTAAATAGTCGGACCGACGAACAGACGAACGGACACTCTTAGGTGGATTCTAAATTTGATACTGACCAAAAGTTAATCAGGTTATAGGCACTCTGAAGCTTCCTTCTTGATGTAACAAACGTTTGTACAAGAAAAAAAATGTAATTTTAATACTGTGTTATGTCGTAAAGTGGGAGTGGTCGATACTTCTCATTTTTGCATAGACACTGTGGGATACCTAGCGCAATAGTTGTGAAAATTATTACAAACTTATCTGCTACAATTAATGAGCAAAAAATTCAAATTTTTTTTGCTTTCGAAAACAAAAGTGTTCCCGATTTACGTTTCATTGTGCGGGCGGGTTCTTTGACCGATTTATATTATACTGTGGATGCTCTCTTCTACCAATTCTGAAAAACTTTCATTGTTTCTAATGAATTTGAAGCCGTTATTTTGATTTTTCCGGCAAAGAGAATGTTTACTATAGACATTACATAGATGGACAGAGGGACAGACAGACTTAAAAGTGCTTAATACTTTGATGTACAGAGCGGGCGTGGTCAATCCTTTCCATTTTTATACCGATACTAGAGAATAGTCAATTCAATAAATATAAAAATTTTCAACGACCTGTCTGCTACGGCAAAAAAAAATATTTTTTTTAAAGAAGAGATTTTCTCAGTTTAGATCTGTGGCACTGTCTGCGTGCCCTTCGATCGATTTAATCTATTTTCAAGACCAACATACGTGGAAGAACTTTTGATGTTTCTGCGAAATTTGAAGCCAATATTGTTATGTTTGTAATTAAGAGAATGTTTACCACAGACGTACAGATAGACGTGCTTAATACTCTATTATACAGAGTGGGCGTGATTAACCCTTTCCTTTTTTGTACGGATACTAGAGAATGGCCAGTTCAATAAAAATTTTTATAGACTTGCCTCCTACGGCCAGCAAAACCATTTTTTTTTTAAAGCAGAGATATCCTCAGTTTAGATCGTAGTGTGGGCGTGTTCTTCGATCGATTTAACCTATTTTCAAGATCAACCTGCGTGGAAGAACTTTCAATGTTTCTGCGAAATTTGAAACTGATATATTCATTTTTGCGGCCAGGGGAATGTTTACTATAGGTGGACGGACAGACGGACATGCTTAAATTGATTCTAAATTTGATGTTGATGGAAAATATATTTCTATATTTTGTGGGGTCTCTGAAGTTTCTTTGTAGGCATTAGAAACAAAATGACAAAATGAATGCACGTCTCACCTTCGGCGGGGGATGTTTAAAAAAAAAAAGAAAAAAATAAAGTCTAACTTCTGTGGTATTAGTACCACAATGCATAAGCTAACGTTTTTTAATATCTGCTGCTAATTTTGCAAATTAAGTGCATTTATTTTACGCTTTAGTACAATTGAGGGAAAAATTTTCTCAAACTGTCTATTAGAGGTAGATAAAGTTTTGATTTTGACTCTTTTTCTATGCTTTCACATTGTGTGTGTGTGTGTGTGTGTATATATACTTACCCAATACAGTGCGTACACCTAGAGTGCCTCTGGCAATTGAGATCATAACAGCAATAAGCGAAACACCGCCCGTCGCAAATACATAATCAGCTTTGCTACGTTGTTTCGTTTTACCAAACAAACGTTTCCATAGCGGTGTGAATACAGTGAAGGCTATAAACAATGCAAACATCAGATAATCCCATCCTAAGGAATGCAATTCTTTGGCCATATTTTAAAAGACCTATAGAGAAACAAAAACAAAAAAGAAAAAAAAAATTATGTTTAACAAATAAAATTTTTTTTTTTTTTTAGCTAAATAAATAAATAAAGAAACATAAAGAGTAAGGAGGTGTATACACACGGATGATGATGTTGCTTATTGCATTTTAAGCTATTTCATGCATAATTTACTTGAACTCAGTAACCAGAAAATTACATTTTACCATTTACTACTTACTTTGCGTGTGCCATTCATTTCGGTGTGATGTTATACATAACATCATATAGGGGACAAAAATAGAGTTCATACATGTGAGTCATAAATTTTCACCCAGCAGAACGAGAAATGAAAAAAAAGACAAACAAAAAAAAAAAAAAGAAAAAAATTCGAACTTAAGGATACTAACATTCGCAGGATTTAATACACACACACACACACACCATACACCTACAGTCAAACATTGGCTTTACTCACACTACAGGTGGATTTTTTGTCTTTTTTTTTTCTTTATAAAGTCACGATTCGTAAATCGTAAATTTAACTGTTGCCACAAGCATTTAACTATTTTCTACTTATGATCACATGTGCGTGTGTGTGTGTCTGTTTTGGCATTATATGGCAGCAGAAAAATTCCAAGCTTATAATAGCTATTCAACTGAAAATATAGAAAAGAAAAAGACAAAACAAAAATCCAACTAATCGTTGTTGCATACACATCTCCCCACAGAGTAAGGATAAAAGAGAATTAGTTGACCCGCATCTCACCTCTACTCTCTAGTAGCTTACATTACACTACACAGTTCATAACAATAAAAGTACACGGATGTGCACACTTACATCTAGATGTATATATGAATGTATTTATCTGGGATTTTTTTATATATATTATGTTTGTGTGTAACTTTGTGCTTTAGTCTTTCCTTTACCGGTATATGGGAGTCTTATGTGTGCTTCCAAATGAATTAACATTTCATACTAATCCCCGTGCACATATGTGCATGCTTTATGTTTTTATAAATCTATAATATTATATACATATATATGTATACATATATTGTTTATATATTATTTATATGTATGTATGTTATATGCTTTTATTGTTTTCTCATTTTTTAATGCTTTCTATTCCTTTTTCTCGGCTACACTAGATTTGTCAAATGTTTATAACGCAACGAATATTTCTATAATCAAAATCGATTTAGCCTCTTGCCTCAGAACTTTGCTTAGAATATATGTATATATATATATAAGAAATATATATATTTTTTATTTTTATATATTAGTATATATACATATATATATATATCGTATACCAAGCAGAAGTTTACCCATCATTAATCTCTGCTTGTGCCTCTGAATGTTTAAGAAGGCAATGCAAGAGAGAGAGAGAGAGAGAGCAACTACCTGCATCCACTTCGTCAGTCAAGCCGCATTAAAGGCCTTGAAACTAAACACGATAATATCTAAACTTATGGTGAAGTACCTTCAAACCTGCCTGAATAAATTGGGCAAATACAACAAGGTACATTCTAATGAGGATGAGCAGGCATTCAGATTTTCAAAGTAACGAAANGGACGGACCGATGGACGGACGGAAGGACAGATACATCTAAGTGGATTGCGAATTTGATACTGATCAATCGGCCAGGAGGTTATTTACCACAGATATAACAAGGATGGAAACACGGACAGACGCACCAATGAAGGAATTAAAAAAATTTGTTAGAAGAATTTTTACCACAGGCATTACACGAACGGAAACACGGACAAATGGATGGACGGATTGATAGATACATTTATATTAATTACGAATTTGATACTGATCAATCGGCCAAAGATATTGCAAATACGCAAACACGGACAGGGCCGTGGACCGGTGGAAGGACCGATGGACGGACAGAAGGGCAGATATATCTATGTGGATTGCGAATTTGGGCCGGACCAATCGGCTAGACGGATGGTTACCGCAGACATTATACAGACGCAAACACTGCCAAACAGACATATGGACGGACGGACGGACGGATAGATACATCTTGCTACTCATCAATCGGCCAGGAAGATGTTTATCATAGACATTACAAAGACGGACAGACGAGCCGGTGGACGGGCGGACTATTAATAGACGGATATATTAATTGCGAATACGATACTGATCAATCGGCCACGAGAATGTTTACCAAAGATATTACGAAGCCAGAAATACGGATAGACGTATTGATGAACGGACGGAAGGACAGATACCTCTATGTGAATTGCGAATTTGACACGGAGACGGCTAAAAAGATGTTTACCATAAATATTATACAAACGTTAATAGTGACAGACGGACAGTTGGCAGACGGATGGACGGAGGAAAACATTGATAGACGGACGGACAAATACATTTAAGAGAATCCGAATTAATACTGATCAATCGACTAGAAGGATGTTTACCACAGACAATGTACAGACGGTAGCACGGGCGGACGGATAGACCGATGAACGGACGAACGGGCAGATACATTTATGTGGATTCCGGTTAGGTGAACGTTTACTACAGGCATTGTGCAGACCGGAACACGGATAGATCGACAGACAGACATCCTCGTGATCAGTATCAATCGGTTCTAGCTTTGATACTCATCAAGAATGTGTTGTATACTTCTTGGAATCTCTCAAGCTTCCTTCTGGGTCTTGCAAATAAAACGACAAAATTACTTTACCATCATTCCTTCGCTCTAGTGGGTACAAAAATGAAAAGTTTATTCAACGCATAAAACGTTTTATGATAAGTTTCTTGCTATATTTAGGACCAAACGGGGAAAAAATTGCACAAAATTGCATTAAAACAAACCTTAACAAGTTAATGATATACTTTTGTTGAAGAACTTTTCAAGTCACGTAATGAGAAGTCCACTAACAGGCTAAAATTACAAATTTCAAAAATTTGTTAAAAATAACTCCGAAAAGAAATATTCCAACTTTTTTTGTTTTTTGCTTACTTGGAAAATGTTTCCATACATATATAGGGATCACTACGATGTAGACTATTTTCTAAAATTTTCTTTTTTTCCTTCAGTTAAAATCTACATTCATTCGCTTCCTTGTTTGTTCAACATTCAACACATTCCGTATAGGATTATATCCTTTTGTAGTTTGCAACTACATTACGGAGAGCACTTGTATGACCAGTTAAACGGAAAAGTTATGTTTCTCCACAAATATGTGTGTATTCAATCATCAAAAATGTGCCGATTTTATGTGGCTTGTGAAACTAGTTTCTTCGATTTACAAAGTAAATGACATAATAGATGGGTGCGCCATTTCATCAATAATGGATATCTAAGGGGCTCTTAAATAACAAAAAAAAAAAAAAAAAAATGATTAAACCTTTTAAGAATCTTTTTACATTAGAAACAAGTTTCTGTCTTCAAATTAATTAGACGTTTACCTCAATAATTTCTTTTTATGTATAAAAAATTTGCCTATCGTCGGGAAAAAAAATTTGCATGACAATCCATCAATAATTATTTGCAATTGTTTGTAGCAATTTTAACACTGTTTACGTTACTTAGTTACTTAACATTTTATAAAGGATGGTGGGGACATAAAACGAACATTTTGATTTATTTCAGCCCATCACGATGAATTTCAATTGATTTCAATTTTACAAAATCGTGCAAAATTTAAATTTTTATATATAATTTAGCAAATCTCGGAAAAATCATTGATACATCCACACATCCGCACATGTGTCTTTTTCAAACCTTTGCTCATTTTTGTACTCAAAATAAGGGTATACTAGATCCATACATGCGTTAGAGTAATACCCAAAAGTACGTAAACGGAAACTCTTTAATATCTGGAGCTAGTTTTTTACCTAATGCTTGTCACTGCTTCTTCTTAGTTCTGAGAGCTCTGAAGGAAGTAAACATTGCGATAGAAATGTGAAATTTGGTATTTAAATACTTTTAGGTGATCTATGACAGGCCCATCTAATCCCATCCCATACCATCTATGATAAGTAAACTATCATATTACGACTCGTTAGCGCATGTGAGTGAAGGGTTTGATATCAATATTTCCTAGAGTGATTTAAAACATCGATATATAGAATATTCTGACAAAATCATAGAGTACCTGCTTTATTGATTGGCGTCAAATGCTAGGTATCATAGATTCAACTCAAGGCGAATTCTACCTTCGTACTCTTTTATATTACATTTTTATAGTCTACACTATAGGATATGCTAAGTTTATGGGGATGTAAGTCACATCTAGAGGGATTTATAATAACTTTACTTTTTACTATATACCTATCGGTTCAGACTTATTTTCTAAATTGATTTAAGATTGTCTTTCTATATCTTTGTCTGAGATCTGTCCATGCTTTTATGTGCCTTGTGGTATGAGGATTATAAATTTTTTGGGACCTAGAAGGGCTTAAGATAGACGCACCGTTTATTGTACCGATCGATTCAGAATCATTTTCCGAGTCGCTTTAAACCTGTCTGTCTGTCTCTCTGTCTGTCTTTTTGAGGGCTTAAGATAGATTCACATTCATTATTTATCATATTCAGAATTATTTTCTAAATCGATTTAAGCCTGTCTTCCTCTCTGTTTGTCTTTTTGAGAGAGGCTTAAGGCTTCAAAATAATTTTCTAAATCAATTTAAGCCTATCTGTCATCTGATGTCTGTCCACGCATTCTCGCCTTCCACCTACTGGTAGCAATTTTTCAGATATTTAAACGAAATTAGTTACACTGACATATTTTAGTCCAAGGACAAACGCTATAGAAAATGGATTTGATCGAACTATGTTTGCAACTACTTGAAAAAAGTCTTTATATGAAGAAAATTTGCAATCCTCTTCGTAAAACTTGGTAGAAATTAATGTTTTGATATGTAAAATAAATGTGAAAAATTTGAATTTGATACGATCATTTCTTGAACCACTTCTCATATAACAATTCCTATGAAGAGCAAGCTTTTATACAACAAAAAGGGCTGAACTCTAATATTTCGCATTGTGACAATTGGTCGATACTAGCAATTTCACATAATTTCACAACGACCAATTTTGTGCGAAGTAGGGCTACTATTTCAACCCCGCCATATATAAGAGCTTTCTTGAACAATAAGTCTTCATATGGCAACAATACTTTAGATAGCAAATATACTTAAAGAGTAAGAATATCCTTGAGAGAAAAATTAAATTTCCTTACATTTGTTTGGGCCTTAAACTCTCTTCCCTATAAAGGTTTCCGAGTAAAAGTATGAAACAAGACATCATTTTTAATATTTTATCACGAAACTATGAATGAGAAATAGTCGTAGACAAAGGACCGTAGGGCATCTAATGATGGGCTTTTTTTTCAAATGCATCAGTCTTTTTGTATATTTGCAAATCTATAGAGCGATTTTCAGGTTCGTTTACATTTCTCAATGAACTGTAAATGAGAGTGAGGAAAAGATTTTGCTTTCAAATAAAAGAAATGGCAAACGTAACCCGTTAGGGTGTTAGAGAAAAACGTTTCTTCTACGTCTTATATTATGCAACAAATCATATATTAGACGCTGAAAGGATTTAAAATATTATTTCTGATGACCATTTTAGGATACTTAGAAGACAAAAATATGGAGTGATCCATCTCTAAAGTTAGATTAGCATAATATTAGGCAGTTTGGAAAAATTTTCTTGTCATCTCGTGTCGAAATTCCAACAATTCTTAGTGCTATGAACCAACTAATGCAAGCTTACACTTGATATTTTTGTGTATATTAGTCGAGGAACTACAAGAAGTCTAAACAGTTTAATATATTTTCCTTAAATCGTTAGCAAGACTTTTGAAAATTTAAATTGATTTTTATACCCACTACCGAAGATGATGGGTATATTCATTTTATAATTTCGTTTGTAATGTCCAGAAGAAGGTATACATATTTTCATGATCATTACCAAATTTAGTATCGATTTAAGTATGTCCTTCCGTCCATCGTCTGTATAATGTATGTGGTAGACATTCTCCTGGCCGATTAATCAGTATCAAATTTTTAATCCACACAGATGTATCTGTCCGTCCGTCTGTCTGTCTGTCTGTCTGCTTTACTGCGCCATGTCTGCGATAATTATTTTCTCGGTCGTAAAGATTAAGATATCTGAATGAAATTTGTTAAAAAAGTTGGAAATTCTTTCACTTTCACTGGCATTGAAAATGGACCAAATCGGTCACAGGACACGCCCATAGTATAATATAAGTCGAAAACACCTCCGCTTTCGGGGTCTTTTGATAACTTCTCACAGGCTATACCATAAAAATTTCCAGGGTATTCCATAAAAATGGAAATAATTTGCTACGCCCACCCAGTATTACAGAGTATCGAAAAGAGAGACGATGAAGAATATAATATAAATACAAGTTTTTTCACATACTTGGATATTAAAAATGGGTCAAATTGTTCATATGCCATGCCCACACTATAAAATAAGCTGTAAATGTCTCTATTTACTGGATATTTCGCTCACAACGCGTAGGCTGTAATATAAAAATGTTCACGGTATTCCATAAAAGTAGAAAATATCTGCGAAGCCCATTTATTANCGCAAAGTATATGTATTGTCGATTAGTATCAAGTTTGGAATCTACCCAGACACATCCTTCCATTCGTCCATTCGTCCTTCCATCCGTCCATCTTTCTGTCTGTTCATCTGTCTGCCCGCTTATTTGTGTGATCTCTGCGATAACCACTTTTCTGGTCGCAAACGTTAGCGCATCGCAAACAAATTTGAAAAAAAATAATGGAATAAATCTGCCACGCCTACTGAATATTATAGAGTATCGATATTTAGTTTTATTGGTATTTTCTTGAAGAAAGAGCTGATGGATTCGAAAGATTAGACATAACTGAACATAATTTTCAATCAATGTTCAAAGCTCGAAGACCTGTCTTGCATTTGAATACAAACGTATGCAAACTACAGTTATTTATTATTTCAAACCTTCTTACTGATGAAGTCTTCCGGAATATTTATTGGAGTGGGTCTCGTAAGATTTATATATTCTTGAAAAGTATAACAAATTGAATCAATTTATCCTCAAACGTTTGGCAGACTATTTTTCTTTCAGTTCCTCTGTATGCTTAGGTTCCCTAAACGCTTTTTCATTCTTTTTTGGACGTTAAAGAGCCATGATTAAGATTACAAGTATGCTCTCATTATTCTCTGTTGGATATATAAAATTAGAAATCTACAGAAATAATTGCAACAGTTAATAAAAGTCACTGTAAAGCGAACAGGATGCAATGATATACTTGTGTTTGCGTAAGTGTCGATTGTAGGTCTTTTTATGTCATGTACATTACCCAAACTACATATTTTTCCTTTTTTTTTTTCTTTTTCGTTGTTGTTTTGAAATGTTAAAGGTCTTCGTAGTGCGTGTAATAGTATGTGTAGTATTTCCTCTCAACTACTTTGGTGTCATTGCAGCAGACATTTGGCGCCAAGCGGTGTTAATTTGATCACCATTTACGAACACAAACATATGTAACACATACTGTTGCAATAATGTCTGATATAATCTTTCGCAATCCGTGTAGCAAAAAAAAAAAAAAAAATGCTAACAAAAAATAAAGAAACGAATTTTGGATACCCATCACATCACCTTCGTTTAATGTATGAGACGAAACAAAGTTATGTTCCTTTGAAAACGAACCTGAAACTTAATATTAATTAAATAAATTCTCGTATCATACTTTGCTTTGCTTGGTGCGGGCGGGCCATAGCTGCCGAATCAATCTAAGAATGCAATGCCACACAGGTTCCAGATTCCTAGTTTAGTTTTCGTTATAATATTTTTGAAATATTCGCATTATTATGAATATCTCAGACCTACACCTAATTAATTATCACTAGTCAAGTAGTTTAATATGATAAATTGAATATTTGCGTTGAAACTACATGATTTTGCCTTAATATGTTTTCTTTCTGATTACCGGCAATACGTTCACGCCCTACCAGACTAATTAAGATCATAATAATTATTCATTTGAACTCAATAGTATTGGAAAGCGTCCAGTGATTATTAGAATAAATTTAATTTTATGTATAAACTTTGGAAAATGTATAGTAAACGAGTAGCATCGAACAGGTCAAGCGTTAAGTACATAAACTTTGCTGGCTTTCGCTGCAACGCTCTTGCATTGGTTCGATATTTCGTATTCACATAGCATTTTCATATCTGTCTGCTATGATTTACGAGTAATAGGCAAAAGAATCCAACTTTCTTTTTTTTTAACAGCAGAGATATTTTCAGTTTATGCTACGGGCTATGGGCGTGCCCTTTCATCGATTTGTCCCATTTTCAATCTCAAGCTGCTTGCAAGAACTTTCAAGGTTTTTGATAAATTTTTGCGGACAGGATAATGTTTAGCATTGGAAATACATATAGGGACAGACGGACAGACGGATGCTTTTAAATCGATTTTAAATCTGATGCTTATCAGGAATATATATATACTTTAAGGGGTCTTAGAAGTTGCCTTCTCTTCTACACCCATCACTGTGATCTTAAAAAAAAATTTTGGAAATGAATATATTTCGATACCCGAAAAATCTGGATGGGTGGGTGTGGCCCTATTTGTTCTTTTTTTTTTAGGATAGATGTGG
>KK351151.1:270588-315137 GCA_000671755.1 Glossina brevipalpis
AAGGCTTGGCTTTAAGTATTCAATAAGATCTGCCTGAATATATATCTATTCTTGAGGCTTCCTTCTGAGTATTCATTAAGATCTATCTGAACATATATTTATTCTAAGGCTTGGCTTTAAGTATTCAATAAGATCTGCCTGAATATATATCTATTCTTGAGGCTTCCTTCTGAGTATTCATTAAGATCTATCTGAACATATATTTATTCTAAGGCTTGGCTTTAAGTATTCAATAAGATCTGCCTGAATATATATCTATTCTTGAGGCTCCCTTCTGAGTATTCAATAAGATCTCCCTGAATATATATCTATTCTTGAGGCTTCCCTTTGAGTATTCGATAAGTTTTCCCTGAATATATATCTATTCTTGAGGCTTCCTTCTGAGTATTCATTAAGATCTATCTAAATATATATCTATGCTTGAGACTTCTTTCTGAGTGTAACACAAATTCTCAAAGAGAAATTAAATTTTCACTCTTCTGATCGAGAATATCTATATTCTTTGTATGGGAGCGTTCTGTAACTTCCTTTGCGATCTTGCAAACAAATAAATATTCTTCCGGTACATCGGTTCGATGATGATGGGTATATAAAAAAATCTAAATGTATGTTGTGTATCTAAAACAATGATGAACATCTAAACTTTGTCGTAAGTATGAGTCTGTATTGTTTCTTACTTGTTTATCCTTAAACTTATTATTTTCATGTTTTTCATTAATGTCTGTTTAATTGAAGGCAAAGTTGGTTGTTGAAAATAAATGTAAAAGTTCTTAATACTAAAAGTGACAGAAAGAAAAAAACCCATATACACACACAAACACACACACATATACAGATATACAAACGAAAAGCAGATAAATAACCTCTAAAAACTTTTGAAGAATACACTATAGATGTATACGAATGCAATTGAAACTTTCAACCTTTTTTGCTGACACAATAATAAACAACACAAAATTACAATGGTAAAGTTTTTTCCTTTTTTTTGTCCTTTTTTTTTTTATTTTTAAAGAAAATTAAAACAAAAATGAAAAGAAAAAGAAAAAGTAAAAAACAATTTGTAAAAATTTCATTAAGTATTCTTCCTTTTCAATCTTGTAAACACAANGAGAGAGATGGGGGAGGGAGAGGGAGGAAAGAAGAGAGACAGAGAGAGATGGAGGAATGGAGAGAGAGAAGAAGGGAAGAAGAGAGAAAGGAAGAGAGGGAGGGATGGAGAGATAGTGAGAGAGAGAGAGAGGGAGGGAGAAAGAGAGAGAGTGAGAGAGAGCACGAGAGCGCGATATAAAAAGAGAGTAAACGAGGGAGAGGGAGAGAGGTAGATAGAGAGAAAGTGGGAGAGAGGTAGGTAGAGAGAGTAAGGAAAAGAGGGAGAGAGAGAGAGGGAGGGAGGAAGGAAGGAAGAGAGATTGATAGAGCGAGAGCGAGAGAGAGATAGAAAGGGAATAAGCGAGAAAAAGAGAGGAAATGAACGAGAGAGAAAAAAGGCACCTTCATTATACTACTTGTTTGGCATGTATCCAACTCTTTTAGACCAAATATACAGCGCAGTCAGTCATTCAGTTCATGTACATCTATCTACTCAGCCAACCATGTACAAATGTATTCATTCATTTGTTCACATTAAACAAATGCCATAATCAAATTTAAAGGCAGAAAACAATCCTCACTCAGCGGGTGGTGGTGGTGTCCTCGTTACTTGTGGCTCACAATCGACAAAGAAAGAAAGAGAAAGAGAACGAGAGAGAGCGAGAGCGAGAAAGGAGTGCAGTTGGCAGGTTTTGGCTGTTGATTGTCATAATTTTATTTCAGAATTTTTTTTGGTAGAGCACAAGACCTTTGCCCTAAGACAGTACTCATCACTGTAGACCAAACACATGAATAGTTTAGATGGGTCACTAGAATATTTCATAAAAAATTTTATGGTTTATTGCAAGATTTTCAATTTAATTCTGAAATTTTCTCAGCTTTTTGCATACGTACTTAACGAATTTCTAAGTCAAATCGAAAACTTAGGTGGAATCTGTAAAGATTAAGTTTCAATTTTTTTTCTAAATTTTTGTTTTTTTTTTTGATTTCAAAAATATATGAGTAACAAACGGCCGCGACGGATCTAGAATCAAATGTTTAGAGATAAATAAACGCAAGCCAAAGAAAAAAGAGAAGACGAACAAGAAGGCGAACGTATAGGGATATAATTGAAGGGGTGAGTACGCAGACGAAGCGATAAGAGATTTGAGAAAGAAACTTCTGGAATTAAAAGGATATCTACTCATCCCATTCCCATTCTTCCATCTCTCCTTCCTTCTTAAGACTTGAAATAGAAACTTCAGGAGTTAAAAGGATATCTACTCTCTTTCCTTCTTGACACTTGAGATAGAAACTTTAGGAGTTAAAAAGATATCTACTCTCCTTCCTTTTTGAGATTTGAGGTAGAAACTTCAGGAGTTAAAAGGATATCTACTCTCCTTTCCTTCTTGAGACTTGGGATAGAAACTTCAGAAATTAAAAGGATATCTACTCTCCTTCCTTCTTGAGACTTGAGATAGAAACTTCAGGAGTTAAATGGATATCTACTGATCCTTTTAAGAGAGAGATAAATGAATGGAAAGACCAATGCGGAAGTAGCGGAAGAAAGAGACGGTGTTAGGCGTTTATATAATAATTAATTATTAATAATTAATTTTAATTTATATAATAATTAATTTTTATCTTTATACGTATTTTTGAATGTTACCAATGAAATGATAAAATTAATATACTTTGCTTCCTTTAATAAAGAGTGCAAAGAGAAAAGAAAAAAAATCTTATAGTTGCTGTAAAACAGATATTACTTTTTCAATTTGTCAGTGCTTAATGCATAAGTCGTCGGCATATATGATGATGACATTGCTGTTGCTATTTCTATATAGTCTTTAAGTTCAACATTGTTTTTGTATATATATATATATATATAAATATATATATATATATATATATATATCGTCGACCAAAAGGAAACCGGAATAAAGGCTTGCCAACAGAATAGAACATCAACACACTACCATCACTGGCTGCTTTAGTGGTCGTTTATTTAGGCACAATTGAATTAGGATTCAAATTTCAACTGCACACCAACAACAACAATAGCTAGTAGTAGTAGTAGTAGTGGAAGTAAAGCAGGCGTAGTAGTTGTAGATTTTGTTTAAATCTGCACACATAGATTTAGTTTTTGGTTTGAAAGTCATATAATTTACTATAATAAAATGGTTTTGATATCTTTATTAGCTTCACTATAACAATAGGGCAACTAGTTAGTTTAACAAGCATTTTAATAAGACCTCGGAGTGCTAAAAGTAGTAGTAGTAGAGGTAAAGGAAGAAACAACGGTAGTAGTTTTGTAGCCACGAGGTTTGTTTAACCGAACCAATGGTTGATCTAATTTTAAATGTTTGTATGCTTGTGAAAAAAAAAAAAAAAATTCATATAAAAATTTTTTTAAAAAAAATTTAATATAAAAATTTTTTTTTCAATCTTTGTCTTCTTATTTTTTTTTTTTTGTGGAAATCTAAAAAGTATTGATATCTTTAATAAGGACGAAGCAATACTTAAAGATAAACGAACCAATTTTCTTCTATGAAAAGCTTTATACTGTAAAATACTTTAACATTTAACCTAGACTTGGATTTCATGTTTTTGACTCTAAAAATTTTTCTTAGAAATAAATAAATATAAAAAAAAAAGTTTTAATAATTTAATGTTAACTTTCAAGGAAATTCATTGCGAGAAAAATTTGAGGCCTTTTTTTTAGGGGGTAATTAATGTTATAAATAAATGAAAACGTTTCATCGTTTTAAAGAAAGCAGCGGGGAATAATTCATAATATAAATAAAATCTTCAACATAATAGAGACCAAATAATAATTTTCTAAGAAACTATTTAGAAAGTTTTCTTAAAGTTTTTCCTTTATTCACACTTTTTTTCTGAAGCTTAACATTAGCTTTAATACGTTTTCATTTCACTTACACATGGTTGAAGAAAACCAGACTTTAATTATACTCTCGAGTATAATATATATATACTATAGCATGAAGAAAGAGAATTTACCGTTAGTTTTATTATTTGATAAAAACATTCCAACCAAAACAGTGATGTTATACAAAAAAGATTAAAGGAATTTTCGGTACTTACACTCTACCTTAGGGTTATACACAACATGATACCCTCGTAAAGTATATCAAGCGTTGTAGTAATTTATTGATTGCAGTATTGCTTTATTCAGGAAATTTGGATGGACCTAATGTTCTACTCAAAATATTATTTAATTATTTATTGACAGAATTTTTTCGAATAAATAGGAAAATTATATTCAGTTACGCTGTCTTTATCTTCTCTCTAAAAAAAGTGGGAAAAACCTGAATTTTGATACTCTGTGGGCTTCGCACATTATTTCCATTTTTATGAAATATTCTGGAAATTTTTATAGTGTAGTCTATGAGAAGTAAGCAACAGACCCCGAAATCGGAGGTGTGTTCAACTTATATCATACTGTGGGCGTGTCCTGTGACGAATTTGATCCATTTTTAACAACAGTGAAAGTGAAAAAATTTCCAAGGTTCTTGCCAACTTTCACCCAGATATGTTAATTTTTGCGAGCGAGAAAATAGTTATCGCAGGCATTGCTCAGATAAGTAGACAGACGGACGGACGGACGGTCGGATACGTCGAGATGGATTACGAATTTGATTCGGATTAAGAATATAAACACTCTACAGGGTTTGTGAAGTTAATTTTTTAATCTCACAAAGGTCTTCATAAAAAATTATATCCCAATTCCCTATTATATCGAGTGGGCTTGGCTGATCCTTTTCATTTTTGTATTGCTATTAGATGACAGCTAGCTCAATAAAAGAGGAAATTTTTATAGATCTTTATGCTATGGTTTATGAGTAATAAGCAAAAAATCCTACTTTTTTCTTCTTCTTAAAAGCATAAATATTCTCAAATTGCGCTCTATTGTGGGGATGCTACTTGTCCGATTTGGATCATTTTCGATACTAACCTGTATACAAGAATTCGCAATTAAACTCGAAGACTATATGAATTTCGAGAATAAGTGTTCACTTTTGGGGCTGACCAATCATTACACAGACGGACAGGCGGATGTATGTGCAAGACCTACAAAGGTTTAGGATAGACTCATCTTTTATTATACCGATCGATTCAGAATCATTTTGCGAATCTATTTTAGCTTGTCTGCTTGTCTGTCTGCCTTGCAAATGTCTCTCCTTGTATTGCTGTCTTCAATCTGAAGGTCGAAATTTTCGAGATTTTGACAAAATTTGGTCGAATAACGGGACTGACGCTATTGAAAATGAATTCGAGCAGTCCATCTTTACGATCATTTCCCTTATAACGCCACATTCGGAAAAAGTGTTTATACAATAAAAATCGCTAGAAATTAATTTTTTGTAAAAAAATTGGATCGCATGGGACCATTTTTTGAATAACCTCCTCCTATACAACCATTCTTGTGAAAAGAAAACTTTTATTTATATGGTAAAGATATCTAATTTTTAACATTTTATGTTAAAAATGAGTCCGTAATAATAATTTAACATGAAAATTAACAGTACTAAATTTGAACCAGGTAGATCTAGTTTTCATATGAGAATTCTCATGAAACGTGCAGGGTTTATATTACAAAAAGCATTGATTTTTAATATTTCATGGTGAAAATTGAAAATTGATCCACTATATTAAAAACTAACTGCACTAAATTTGGAATAGGTAGGTCCACTTTTTGTACCCCGCCACATATAAGGGTTCTCATGAAAAGTAAGCTTTTGTATGACAAAAGGATCTGACGTTTAACATTTCTTGATGAAAATTGGTTCGTATTAGTAATTTGTCATAAAATTCAACTGCACTGAATTCGGATAAGGTAGGTCTATTTTTAAGATCTCGCCATAGAATAAGAGATCTCATGAAAAGTTTTTATATGGCAACGTAGTCTAATTTAGACCCCGCCATTACTCATGAAACGTAGCGTCTATATGGCAAAACGATCTGATCTTTAATACTTCATGATGATGAAAATTGGTCCATGTGATCCAATGTGGACCAGGTGGTTTTTTTCTGAATATAGAATTATAATTGTTCGTGTTTTCTTGCGAAATTTATTTTTTCTTCAGATTTTATATCTACTATGGGGCCAAATATATATTTGAACCACGTTAGTTCACTTTTCAAAGTTTCTTCATTTCCTTTCCCATGAAAAGTATGCCTTTATCTGGAACCAAGCTATATTTTGTAGTATTATTTTTTTACGAAATTAAATTAAGAAATTTATTAGACAGAAAGTGATGTAGAGTATATAATGGTCGAACTTGGCCGACTATAATATTTTCCGTTCTAAAAACAAGAAACTCTTCACTTCATTTTTCTAGAAATGAACACTAAGGCGAAATAACATATTTTCCTTCTGTTCAGTTACAGACAACTCCTTTCTTACGTTGTCTTTCGCTTTCAATACTTTATAATGATTTCAGCGTCCTGTTGTTAGTTCAGCCATTTGACCTGAATAAAAGCTAATAATGCCTTAAGTGGTTTCTATTTACTTTCACTGTTATTGAAAATTTGTTATATAAAGAAGAAAACTTTTATAAATAAGGTGAGAGCAGGACTTTTATTTATTTATTTATTTATTTTTCCTTTTTTTTCCTAAAAAAAAAACTTTTATGATAATATTGATGGTATTCAAAATGCAAATTATTCTATAGCAATATTTAGTTATTTATTAAAGAGAGGATTCTTATCTAAAGTTTTTTGTACATCATACTTAGACGTTTAGAGTAGAGAGTTAAGTTCTTTCTGCTTTAATTTAGTGTAATAAATTGAAATGAAAGCTGCTTTTTAGATTTCCTGAACGAAAGCAGAAATCCTTAAAAAATAAAATCGATCAAAATTTAATCTTCACCTTAACCTTAAGCTTCTAATAAAAGAGTTTTATTTTTGTGTATATATATTGGAGCTTATGGGCTTATGGGTGTATCTTGTTAAGTCTTAAGTTCTTACGAAAGAGGTATGTATGAAACAACCTTTTATATTTGAAAACGAAGGCTAAACAATAGAAAGGTATGCAAAATCAAGAAATCCTTATACGGTATAAAGCAAGTAGGAAGAGAATGGAACAAGAAAATCACCAAAAAAAATTGCTAAAAATAGGTTTTTAGTGATTTACAGCTGATACCTACATGTACGTCAAAGAAAGTGACCAACAATTTAAATACTATTCGTTTATATGTTGATAACATCATGATAGTTTGTTCTTCGAAAAAGGAGATGGAAGCAATTATTGAAGGTTTCAATAGAAATCATGAAGTTGTTGATCGTGGATCACTTTCTTTCTATCCGGAAATTGGGACATTGAGAAGAAGAATCTGCGTAAACCAATCTGAATTCGTCAGAAGAACTAAACTGAAAATTTGTTGGCACAAAGGGGAATGTTTAATTGTAAAACCTTCGACATATGTTATGTGATAGTAACGTGGGAAAGGCCTTACGCTTTCATAACTTTTTACGCTTGTAACGTTTTACATATTGAAAAACGAGCAAAATAAACAACTGATCAATCCAAATCTTATGCGTTAAGACCACTGCAATAGCATAAAACAAATAAGGAAGTTATGTTCGGCTAGTGCCGAATCTTTTGTACTCACCCCTATTCATTTTACCCTATCTACTACTTCATATGTAGAATGTACAGGCTAAGTTTGAATTTTCTGTCTTGTTTAACTTATGAGTAGTAAGTAGAATATGTCGAAAAAGTAAAAAAAAGGAAACAAATGACAATTTTATTCCCTTATGTGAAATATATGAGTTTCATGTGATCGTGTTTAAATGAAAAATTTAATTTTCGGCCTAAAAAAGGCGATGCTTTATCAATAAAAGTTTAAGTCAATTTATCGAAAAAATCGTACGTATTACTCTAGAGAAAGCTAATTTAAAGACACTAGAAAGAAATTCGGACAGAAAGAATGAAAATTGAAAGAATTCTTTCGTAGAATGTTTTGAAAAATCTTGTTTCGAGATAAAGGCATTTAAAAATATTTATGAGAGACTTGTTTTTGTTTACAGTATTGTTTATTGTCTTTTTCTACTAGTCTGCAGTCCCAGAACCATACATTAATCTCTCCAGTTTTAAATATTCTCTTTCATTCTTTTCTTTTCTTGAAAATTTTGTAATCAAAAATGCCTCCCTCGGTTTGCATCTATCAAAGAAAAACTCATGAGTTTTGCACTCTATGTGAAGCGAATCGAAATGATCAAGAAAAAGGGGAAAAAGGTATAATTGTGCAGACGAATTCATAACAAGTTTCAAAAATTATTTTTTGGTAAAATCACAAAATTTTCGCTGGAAAATCTCTCGGGCTTATGTCTATTTAACGGTTGCCTCGCTCAAGTGGATATACAAAGTGAGTATATTTTTTTTGGAAACGGTTTGAAATAATCATGAATGCTTTCCTAATGAATTCGAGAAATTACAAATCAAGAGTCAATAGATTAGGCTGTAATCTCCCAAGAGGCGTTCAATTAACAGGCAGTTTTTTTTCGGTGATTTTGCAGAAAATACTGAAATTTCATCGGAAAAACTTGTTGCATGTAATGAATTTTGTTCCGCCTATTCTATAGTATTTGTTAAGTCAATAAAAAAAATATTGATTTTCTGGAAAATTTACTGAAGCTTTATCTCTTTACCTTTTTGTTTTAAAATTTTTTTTTTTTTAATTACTTGTTAATACTAATTTAGTCATTTCAGCTAATGAAGTTTTGAAAGTAGAAACGAGTTAACAGGTAACGCGATGTAAACTCGGTACTTTCAACTATTTGTGAAACTCTCTGACTTTGAAAGTTTTTTTCACATACCGAACTAAGTGGTGAAAGCAAATTAAGCTTATTTAAGTTTTTACTTTTAGTTAACGAATTGATTGATTCGTTCTATGCTAGTTTTAGTGTTACCTTTTGATAGTCCGCTCCTTTTATCACTAAGCCTTTCATATTTTAATATTGAACTAATCTCGGTATATATCATTACCTCATAGCTTTTAATATATACAGAAAATTATAATCATTTTCTTTAGGCACCAAATATGACTCTGATCTTTGTACAAATGTTTTTACCTTTTCTTGGTTATTTGTTGTTATTGCAAAATGGAAATTAGTGTTTATTATCATGACACTTCTTCTTCTTCTTCTTCTTATTGTTGTGTGCATTGTGTACTATTGTTGTTATGTTCTACTTTTCCCTGTTTAGCTATTGTTTTTACCCATCACTTTCTCTTTCCATCTTTCCATCTTGTAGAAGTAGTGATAACTGTTGCATTAGCTGTCATTTAGGATTTTATTAACCGGCTTATTCTCCAATAGTGTCATTGTGGATGTTTGTTGGTTGTAGTTCTTCTTCTTCTTTTTGTTGTGTTCTAACCGATACTTAAAAGTGAAAGATGCAAGTGTTACGACATGAAAAACAAGTGATACTTTTCAAGTGCCATTAAAGCAGCTCATTAGAAAAATTTGTGTTTTTGAAAGTACATGAAATGCTGTGGTGTCAAATAACAAAAATTACTACTGTTACAAAAAAAAAAAAAAAAAAAAAAAAAAAAGGAAAGGAAGAAGAATATTCTATAATAGGTTTGCCGGACGGAAGAATATAATGGTTTCAACCGACACTAATTAGCTCTTTTCATTATTATTTCTTGTGAATATCTTTCTTATATTCGATACGAAAGGTTCGAAATACATTAATTAATACATATACTGCACCGGGACTAAGAGAGAAAACAAATCAAAAAATATTTTTTCTTAAAAATTTCGATCTTCTTGGTTACATAACCTCTTTTAAGAGGGATAGAAATTCAAGGCTTCTGCAACATCTCAATGTTGTTTTTTACAGAACGCTTTGTCAAGATTCTCAAAAGTCATCGTTTGATCCGGGTCTTTTTTCCTAAAGCATTTTTTTGAGATTTGCAATTAGGTGGTAAACCTCAGAGGTCAAATTTGGAGAATAGATTGGCTGAGGCAGACATTCGAACTTTCGGGCAAGCACTTTTGTCTACAAATTGGTAAACTGTAAATGGTTCACAGAATGGAAGTTTATTTGCTCCGATTTATTATGCAGGAGAAACCGACCGAAGCAGTTATCGGCCCGGTGACGGGTTCCCGATGTTCGTTTTACAAACTTCTTCAATTCTAAGCAATCATACAAATACTACTATTTTGCGAAATTGTATGGTCCATCGTAGTAGTATTCAATATAAGTACGAGGCTGGCGTTGGGGCTCTGTCGATGACTTTCTAAATATGTTTAATCGAAGAGATAAGATATTGGTAAGAATCTTTCGAGCTATGTAGCAAAACCAAAGGTCCAAACAAATCCGCGGGGATCAGGTCGCGCAAAAGAAATTCTGCAACTTGCAAGTATACATTAAATACACTGCTTGGAGAATGCTCTCTGACTTATCGCTACGTACGACCCCTCAGAGAGCATCGCGATGGTTGTAAGATTTTAAATGGGAATCTCCTCTAACCTGTGGAACCTGAGAAACTGGGACTATAGCCCCAGACGGCTATCTTTCGCTGAAAAACAATCTAATGTTTATGTGCGCCGTAGAATTAAGTTCGAAGAGTAGGCGCCCACGTAAAACCTAAGTCGAGCCTATCATCTATCACCTCAGCTGTATCAGTTGTTGCCTATATGAAGAAGCTCGTAATATAGTACATCCTTCTAACTTTTTCATATGGAAAGCATGAACCTAGGGTCCGTAGTTATTCAGCTCTATCGCCCGTAGTTATTCAGCTCCATTTGCCGATTTCCATCAATGATTTCGTAGCGTATGGGCGATCGTACTGACTATTATCAATGATGAAAAAGTGATGGCTTTCAATAGGACTTTTCCTCGAAATGAACCTGAAAGAGCAAGCTTCATGCAAGTTTGCTGTGAAGAATTAATCGTAATGTAAAAAAGCTATTGAATGTTGTGCAGACTCTGACGAGGTCGCATATGATGTGGGGCAAAAACGAAAATATGATAATGAAATAGAGTTGCTCTAGGTTTACCCATTGCGCTACAGAATTAAGTACGCCCTCTTCTAAAAATCCTTAAAAACTTAATTAGAACCTTAATCCCTTCTTCATTTCTTCACTTTTATATACATGGTTATATGTAATTTAATTACGTATTTATAGTTAACGTGAATTTATTTGCGTTTATCACGTTATCACCAACAAGGGAAAGAGATACCAATGGAGATAACATAATTTGCTTAAGGGAAGTAAACAAATATTTCATAATTTATCTGTTATAAGCAAAATATATTGATTGCAATTTATTCTCCCACCTCACATTCAGGGTTTTCGTGCGGCAATTAAGCTTTTTAGTTAATAATAACAATAATAATGATATGATTTAATTATGTGTTTTTGTTTTTTTCCGGTTTAATTTTCGAGCGACAATTATTCATTGATTTTATTATTTACTTTTACTGCACTAGAGATAGAATAGAATCTTGAAAAACGAACATTTCCTTAATATTTGAAGTTTTTTTTTCTTGAAATCGTGATTAATTGAACCTTGTTTTTTTTTATGATTTAAAAGTTCAGCGTATTACAAGGTTTACGTCTGGTAAGCTAAAGATATTTTATGTGTTATTTCTTATAAATTATTAAATAAAAAAAAAAGAATACTTTTATAAATGAAGAGAGCATTATTTTCATATGTTATTTATTATAAAAATATAGGATATTTATATTATCTTATATTATATTTGAAAAAGATTCGAGGAAAAAATTTTTATAGTCATGTTTTATTAGTTTTAACTCGAATAAAATTCGAGCAGATGTTTTTATTTCAAAGAACTTAAGCGTATTTTATAAGCATGGACGGAATTTTCTATAAATCATGGATTTTTTTTTTGATTTTTTAATTTTTTCTAACAATTTTAGCGTTTTGGAAATACTTTTTAAAAAAATATGCTTTAAATTTTAATTTTCTACCAATTTTCTACAATTTTACTACTAATTTTCTACCAATTTTTTACGATTTTTTTTACTAACTTTCTACCAATTTTCTACGCCTTTTCTACTAATTTTCTACGAAATTTCTACTAATTTTCTACCAATTTTCTACCAAGTTTTCAATAAAATTTTACATAATAAGGAAAAGATAACAGAAGGATTAATAAAAAAGGAAGCATAGAGACCCATACTGATTAAGAATACTTTATATGATTTTTTAAGGCGCTTATATCTGAAAAGAAATTACTGAAATGAGAAGTCCGTCTTTCAATGTTGAGGATCAAAACAAAATTTTATGTACCTATTTGTGCTAACGTAGAATTTGGATGCTTTAACAAAGCGATATTAATAAATTTAGCTTTGACATTTTGAAGAGCACTGAAAAGATTTTGTGTCAAACATTAATTTTACGTCGACATTTTGTTACATTCCAAATCAGTTTCGGGTTTTTCGATAACTAATATTGTCGAATAGTATCGAATATGGAAAGTGAAATGTATATGAAATTTATAAATACATTTGAACAGCGGAAGCAGTGATACCGATTCACCTATAATTGACTTTCTGTCTACTAAATTGTAATTAAAAAATCGATTTAAAAAAAACGTGTCCATCTGTCCGTCTCTGCTAAGTATTCTCCTGGCCGCAAAAATAAAAATACCAAGTTGATATTTGACAAAAACATTGAAAGATCCTTCACATACTTTGGTATTGAAAATGGGCCATATCGGTCATAGGCCACACCCATAGCATAAAATAAGTTGAAACCATCTCTGTTTTGTGAGTGTTTTGTTCGCTACTCGTAGACTACACAATGAAAATTTCCTTAAAAATAAAAAAATCTGCCACACCCACCTATTAAAGTTTAGCTTTTTTGACTTTTTTCAGCTAAAGGTAGTGGGTATGAAAGATACCGCACAGACGAAAATAATTTGCTTCCTCAATTTTTTTCTTTTTTTTTTTTTAGTTGTCTAACGACTCAGGAGATGTTTTCTTTACAAGTAAGCAAGATGATAGTTAACTAAGATTATAAGGAGACGAATTGGCTTGAAAATGCACCCATTTTTGTTTTACCGTTTTGTGCGACTTAGGAGAATATGTCAATAAACAAGCAGCCCGGTATTGCTGAGTCGTTTTTGAATTTTAGCTTGACAGGTATCTTCGTTTATTCGTCTAGCTATGCGACTTACCAAGGGGATTTGGTATTTGATATTTAACCTTTCTCACATAACATAGTTTTTGTTCAGGAAGTATCCGGTTCTGGTTCGCCTAACTCGTAACTCTATCCTTATTAATAATACCAACCTTCTAGATCTTATGTATGGATGTTACATTTAGTATGAAAATAGTTGTTTTTCAGAAGGTATCCGGTTCTGGTCCGCCTAACCTCATAACTATCCTTATTAATAATGTCATCCTTAGATCATATATGATATAATATATAAATGTTACATATAATATGACGAAATTAATTTCTTTGCAAAATTTAAGTCGCTTAATAAAATATAAAAATAAATTAAATTTTTATAATTTAATGGGTTTGCGTCAGTTTATTAAAAGCACTCTCTGTTAACACTTTTAGAAGCAAAAAAAAAATCTAAATAATTTGAAAGTCACATCAAAAACAACAGAGATGGCAACATTTTACATGAAAAAGTATAAATATGTATGAGTTATATGGTAACAGATTTCATTCGCATAGGTCTCTTCCCTCCCTCAACATGACCAGGGTTTCTTTTAGGAAGCCTTACAACTTTGCGTATGCGAAGTATTTAGTTTCCAAAACAGAAAAAAGGTGAAAAAGAGATGAGAACGATTTGCCTTTTACGAAAAGTTGCAAAATCTCCAAGTTGGAGGTATGTTGACTATACTAAGTAGTTTGTTTCATTTTTTGAAATCGGTCGGTGTTAATTCAATTTTTATTAAGAATAAGATTTAAAAGTAGAAATCAGAAATTTTGAAAAAAAAAAAATCACGACGGCCAAGATCGGATACTCTGGTAGTGTAAAATTTTGAGCTTAAACTGGTTTTTATCTCATCATATATTCGTATAGGTTAAGCTATATTTGGAAATCTTCTTTAGCGGCATACCGAAATTTAACTTTAGGAAGACATAGAAATTTAAATAGCTTTAAGCGGTCACATAAAAATCGACCAAATGGTTGTTTTAATGTTTTTTAATTTTTTTTTGTTTTTTTTTCATAGGAATTAATAATATGTGTAACGTGGCAAGAACTACAGGATGCTGTTGTATATAATTGAAGGTAAGTGAGAAATGTAAATTTATAATTCAACTTTTCTTTAGTACAGTAATTTTACTAGAAGTTTTTACTAAAAGTTCCGAATATAAGCCACTGATTACTTGCAGTTTGAATTTAAAATTCATAGATCCATATATTTGCCAAGAAAAAAAGAAAAAGAAATTCAAGTTTACTTCTATTAAAAATATTTTCTGTATTTTTTGCTTCATTACAAACTTGTCAAAATGGAGCATCTTGGTATCGTAATTCCACTTAGGAAGACGACCATAGGTGAGGCAAAATTTAACTAATAATAATGTTAATTGTTCTAAAAATACTACGAAAGCCTGCATAGGCACACAGCCTTATTGACAAAAAAAAATTCCTAAAAATTAGCAACTTGAGATAAGGTTTAGACTGATATTCTATGTTATTAAGCCCGAACAACAGACAGTCTTCAAATTTCTGCAATACTTTTTCCATAGATGAAGAAAATATCACCATACGTGATATATATATTATATATTATACCATATATCATATATGTTTATCATATATGACATCATATATTATGTCATATGTGACATCATACATTATATCATATAACATATATGTATATCACATATGATATCATATATTATATCATATATATGTCATATATATGTCATACATGATATTATATATCATATCATATATTATATACATGTATATCACATAGAATATCATACAATATAATATATAACATACATCATATATCATATCGTGTCCAAAGTTCTTGACCCACATTGCAAGTTATCGTTATTGAAAAAAAATTTTAAAAGGTAGGGCAATCTTGAGGGATGCATTTACTATATTCAAATCGAATCCATCTTTATTTGTTACGATTCATTCGCTTTGTCGAAAAGAATCAACTGATAATTCTCTTTCATGGTAGTCATTAGGTTTCGCGGATAAAGGTTAAAAAAGGTGACATTCTTCAGAGTCCCGACCAAATTTCCCTCATTTAGTTAGGGGTGCATATAAAAATACATCAAATTGTCTTTTTTTAGCTCGTAAAATATATGTATAAAAATATATGTAAAATATAAAAAATATGAAAAAACATTATAGCAGAACAAAGCCGATTACTAAATACCTTAGCTCAACTGACCTAATACCATTCTTTACTTATTCTACTTAATTTCTACGTAAAAGCGTCCTGTTAATGAGTGAAAAACGTGAACTGACGTGGTGTCTTTTCTTCTTCTTAAGATCATTGTATTCTTCAACTATTTCCGTTGTAATAAAGTTGTCATAATTATTAAATTCGATCTCTTACGGAACTCTTATGGAATAATTTTCATCATGAAATACAAAAATTTTGACCTTTTTGCATTATAAAGACTTTTTTTTTCATAGGAACGGTTATAAAGGAAGTGGTTCAATTTTTTCGTATCACACTTATATGGTCCATCCAATATCAAAGTTTTAAGAACCACTTAGCATGAAGAAATTGTCTGCGATAATTTTGAAAATTTACAAACTTTTTATATAAGGATTTGGGGTAGGGTCGTCCATATGGCCCGAACATTTTTCATAGGGTTAGTCTTTATCGAATTATCTCAGAAATTGTCATCTATGGATTGAATCCAAATATACATGGATAGATTTCAGATAAGCAGACAGACAGACAGACAAACAGACAAGTTTAGATCGATTCGGAAAATATCCGGATTGATAGTCATAATAAAAGGTGAACCGAACGTAAGTCGTTCCAAAGATTGCATAGTACCCCCGCATATCACAGGCGATGAGTCGTATAATAGCGATCATAAATTTCCGACACCGAATAAGAATTGTCTCGGTCAACTTACCAGTACTGTAACGTCACTCTATGTGAGATAAAGACTTATCGTTTTTTGGGAAATTTCGAATTTTCATTTAATTTTCTGAAATTTCTATATTTCGGAAATTTATATTTTTGTAAATTTTATAATTTTCTGAAATTCCTTATGCGCGACATATTTTTCTCTTTTATATATACTCTCTTGGATTGATAGATGACAGTAACAATTATAGTAAAATTAATTTTTAAAGCTAAACAAAAGCACGAAACTGTCATTTAATGTAAACAATGACAGACAACTGTAGTATAATGAATATGAATATAAAAATATATATGTTTGTATAAATGATAAATGACTTTTGATAAGCTTTTTGTTGGAAATGAATGAATTTTATAAAAAGAAAAATAAGAAAAAAAAAAAACAAAAACGAACGCAATTATTTCTCTGTTTCACTTGGAATAACTAGAATAAATGAGGATTTTAGGTAAATATTGTAATTAACTTTTCTCTGTATCTCGTTTCTAGTAGCAGAAGCAGCAGTAGCTGTAGCAATCTCTTGGCACTCCTAAAATCATCAATATTGCTGTACATAAGACATCGTTTTTAACCCCTCTCCATTTCTTCATGAAGCGAAAATATATATTATTATTCTGTTTGTAACATCTAGAGAAGCGCACTTAAGGCACATAAGTAAAGTAGATTCTTTAGTTGTTTTAGCCGCTTATGTCTATCAAAAAGTCACCATTGAAACGTGATGCTTGATTACATGACTAAAGAAACTGAAAGTTTTAACTAGATAGGGTTTGTAAAAGGGGAAATGTATACCAACTTTAAGAGTATTTTATAAAAGTTACATCAGAGAGAGAGAGAGAGAGAGAGAGAGAGAGAGAGGGGGGGTATTAAAGATTTACCTTAACTCTCATATAACTTTATTTTAACTTCTCGTATGTGATTAGTATATAAATTTTTATTTTTTTTTCTTAAATATGATCAGTCTCTTAGTGGATCTAAAAGATCAGACTCAGAAGAATGTAAAGAGAGAAAGGGACCACGCGCCATGCGGCCGGAGATGCATGACCAACCTATAATAATTATGTCTTTATCGACCAAGAGCTTATCTTAGGCACGATCATAGACTAATCGTAACTAAAGTATGGTCTACAGCACTGTGAGTATTGAGTCCTGATATGCGAGTTTAATAGCTCTTAATAATTTGGCTATGCTATAGCTTAATTAACCTAATTCCACATAAGAGGAAAACCTATTTTACTCATTTCCAAATCCTATTTTTCACGTCCAAATCCTATTTAAACATGCTTTTCTTAAAATACGATTTTTCAAATGGCACGCGTCTTTAAGACAACTGTTCAACAAGAACGTTTTTAATTCAACATCCGACAATTAATATTTCTAAAAATTCTTAAATATTTTTCTAGCTATAGACAAATAGATTAATTGATTTTTTTTATTTTCTTTTGATAGCAAAGCTAGACCAGTTATGCTATTTGCATTAGAATCCATGAAATTAAAACGCCCCGCGAACGGCTCTAGCTTTGTCAATTTTTAATACTTTTCAAAAATAATTATTTTTTAATAATTATATAAATATGAAACACTCTGATATTATTATTAGTAAATTAAATCGTAATTTTCAATGAATTCATAGTCAAGTCCATTAACGTCAGTTGTTATTTGTCAAGTTAGTGCTCGATTTAGTAGCACTGGCAAACAATATGCTGCCAAATTGTCGTATTTTCCTAACAATTTCCTTTGTATGGTAAACCACGCCCAGATTTAAGGCAAAAAAAAAATTGCTTCAATTTTAAGTATTCAAGATTTTCATTAAAAACTATTATTAATAATAATATATATTAAATAATATATTGTACAATACATAGTACCTAATATACATAATATATGATATATAATATATAATATGTAATATACAATATATGATATATAATATATGATATATAATATATAATATGTAATATATAATGTATAATATATAATATATATTATATATATGTAAAAATAAATTTATAACTTGAAGCAACTTTCAACGACAATCATACTCCATAGCAGTGAGATATACTATATGTAACAGTTTTAATCAAATACTTGAAAGCTTTTTCCAAATATGTATTTTCCATGTATGTATATAAACCAGACGGATATGAAAATCACAAGAAAAAAATTTTTTTCAGAAATCGATTGATTTGACTAATTACTTACCAATAGCCGTACAGAGACTAACGTCGATAATTTTATGTGAGTAATCCATTTACATTTTTCCGTACTTATTTAATTGTATCGACACATAGATAAGCAGGTACTTACGAATATGTAAATATTCGAAAGCATATACTACAGGTACAGTAATATATATATACATATATATATATTTAATATGTGCGTTTTTAATTTTATTTATATGCAGTTGTTTATCGGTATAATTAAATTGTATAACATTTGCTTACGGATGAGTGTACATTAATGTCTATAAAGCCAATAATTGAACAATGATTATATTAATGGACTTAAAAGCGTCAAATATGCATCTTTAAAGCTACTATTAGCCATTTAGTTAATTATGGAATATATTGTTTAAAAAACTCTCAGGTATAAAGTATAATAAATAGGTTAAATAAGTGAATCAAATATTTCGATTACAAATCAATTTCTAGCTCTTGTAGATCCTATATATAGGTATATATAGATATGCTTATTAGAAAAATAAGTATTTCAATATCGGTTAATAATACTTAATAATTGTTCCTACTGATACTGGTAAAGACAATAACATTAATAATAGTAAGGTAGTAATAATAGTAGATCATACAAACCAAGAAACCTATCCGGTCGAAAGATGTCCCAGTAGCTCGTATATCACAATTAGCATTAGAAGGAATTCCGGCTAAGGGCAACGAAGGAAAGTAAGAGAAAAAGCTAAATCTAGTAAAGCTTCTCCATTACTAATAATAGAAGATAAAAGAGTTTTCCACCATGGAAGTTGTTGAAGGTTAAAATCGTATATTATTTATCCAACGAAAGCCTATATCAGTTCTCAATATTAATGGAGCTAACCAATTTCTAAGTTCTCCATTTATAACTGGCATAACTATCAAAGAAACTATAATAAAAGCATGGTCTCTGCTTCCCACCATAAGCAAGGTTGATGAAAGTCAAAATCTCCTAATGTTAATGCAATTGAACGACTTTCAGATTCTCCAATTATAACTGGTATAACTGGTATAGTCTGTAACAATTACATTTGATTAAATCCAACCAAATCTCATAAATAACCTAAGTCAAAAATTCTTAAATAAGCTCGAATCCTTCCTAATTATGTTCCAATGTATATGTAATGTATTGAGTGATATGTTATGTCTCCGTGATATATGATTTTTATAAGTTTAAGTCTATCCATATGTCCTTTTAACTATACTTGCATCTGTTTTTTTTTTGCTATGCGGAAAGTTCTTCATAATGAGAGAGAGACAAAGAGAGAGAGAGAGATTCCAAATGAAATGTAGAGTTGGTCTCTAAAAAGGGCTAAAATCACTAACTTTTAGGATAATTGACATAACAATTAGTTGGTAAGACTTTGGGCAAATGGATCGATCCATTGAGCATGTTCCCCGGTTTTTTAGTATTTAAGCTTCTTTTTCTAGTTTTCTCTTTTCAAATCATTGCAAAATGACATATGATTGACATTTAGTGTCTTCGCTATTTACTGTCAGCTTGCGTGCCGGTTGATTTTGCTCCACTATTTGCAAAATTTCATTGACTTTTTCAATGATTAGCCGATCAGAGAGAGATACATTTTGGATATCAAAATTTCCTGAACTGAATCGGGTAAACCTCTCTTGGCTCTTTCGTTCACTCATAGCATTTTCATCGTACGCTTCATGAAGTTTTTACAAGTTTTTTGCAACGTTTCTACCTTTTTTATGGTAAAAGAGCTTGGCGTGGAATATTTCCTCAAATATTTCACTCATTTTCAAATCAATATAATTTCGAAAACTATCTGTAAAAAAGATGTGAACTGAAATGTCACGTTTTAAGCACATATTCGTCTGAAATAATCGGGTGAGTGTTGCCATTTATATAGACAACAACGCCATCTAGTGGCAAAAAAAACCTTTTAAGCATAAATTAATTTGAAACAATCAGGCGAGTGTTACCAGATACATAGGCAAAAGCCCCAACTAGTAGTAAAAAAACCGAGGAGGCACGGCATATTATCCAAAATTTCTGAAACTTTAGTATCAGAAATTGAGCTAAAGCTTTAGTATCAGAAATCTACACTTACTGATGATACGTACGCTGGTTATTAATTCATGATCGTTATTATATCATGATTTATAGAGTTTTTGATACTCATTCAAAATGCATTCCAAACCAAGTTGAATAAATTTTTCTTTCTTTTTTGTCACTGAAATCGCATATATTTTGTGTCATTGCAGTTAAAAATTCCAAATATTATGGTTTAATTAATTTGGATTTGGGTTTTTCGTTTCGTACGAAATGTTATCTTCTTATGTATCAAAGTTTGTAAAGCTAAAAAGTATTTAGCATTCAACTTCATATTCTTTCTTCTATCAATTATTTAATTTGTTAACGCTTTTGATTTATTTTAATTCGTTGGCATTTTATAAATGAATTATTTACGTTTTTTGTGAACGAAAAAGAAAAAGCATTTAAACACATTTAATTAATGTATTTTCAATTTATATTCATTATTAATTCCATTAATATAATTATTGTTATTTTTTTTTACATAAATTCCTATATTGATGTATACTTTATATATTTATATATGTATAAATCTTTATTTCATTCATTCACACATTTATTCGATCTTATGCATTTCATTTACAGTCGTGATGATTTAATGTGTGTGTTTAACAATAAAGTCAACATTATCTAGCAATTATTGTACATACTTATATACATCCATACATATGTACATACATACATACATGCATACATACCTTCATACACTTAATTGCCATCACTCTCTTCTTCTAACTGTTAACAGTGGATACAGTTAATCATTCAAAGTCATTTGGCAATCAACAAATAAATGCTAAACAATTTTTTTTTTTATATCATAAGTATTCAGGAAAGGAAAAAAAAGTTCTTTAGTTATTTGTCATTATACTCGTTACGACGTACACAACAATGCTTTTCCTTATTCTTTCACTATCCTGACTAAGTCATTCGATTATGTTCGACTGAATGCTATTTAGTGAGAGAGCGTTGTTTTCGCAGAAATCCCTCAAGCTCTATATACATTTCGCTCTTATGTGCAAGTTGTTGTTGTTGTTGTTATTTTCTTTTTTTTTTTTTTTATTTCATGCTATGCACGTGGTTTATATAGAATTCTATTGCTATTGTATATTACATATTACACATCATAAGGGGTATTCATGTGATTGATATGATGAATAATTTTTGTGTTAAAATGATATTTTAAGTTAAGTTAGGAGAATTTTTATTTTTTTCTTTTATTATTATATTCGCTAATCAACCATATAATGGATGATATATTAAGTCTCCGCAGTTTTTGAGCCCTTTTTTGGATTCTGTTTTTTTACAAATATAATATAAATATCTTTGGTTGATATATTAAAGCTCCGCGGTTTTTCAGTACATTTTTGAACTTTCTTATGTAGCCTGATTTTTTCTAATGATTGTTTAAATGAATGTTTAATGCCTCCACTATTTCCTGACAGCTTGCCGGTACCAGTCTTGTTCCATCAGTTGGAAAATTTCATTGACTTTTTTAGTAACTCGCCGATCAGAGCGAAGTGAATTTTTGACATCAAAACTTCCGGAACGGAATCAAACAAAGCCCTCTTGAGTCCTTCGCTCATGCACAGCGTTCTTTTCGTATACTTTACCTATTTTTTACAGAGCGGTTTTATCTCTCTTTTATAGCAAAAAAGCATCACATAGCGTATTTCTTCAGATTCACTCATTATTTACATCAATATAACTTTTTACCTCACAAAGAATTCGAAAACTATCTGCACTAAAAATGAAAATGTTACCTTTTAAGAACATGTTCTTTTGAGACAATCAACTAAGTGTTGCCAGATATATACGTACCAAGACCATCTAATGGGAAAAACCGCCGAGACTTTTTATATGATCTAATATTAAAATCAGTAAAGCACCATGCAATGCATTAATAATTAATTTTTATTATGAGAATGATTTGAAATATTAAATTTTGGTTTAAAAAGCCACGAGTTTTTTCCTTGAAGCAAAATATAATGATTGAAGAACTACATTACAATACATTTTATTATTTAGTTTTAGTGACAAAAACCGCGAAAACTTTGCATATGACCTAATATTAATTTTTTTTTATACTTTCTTTTACATGCGGGAATATATTTAAAAATATTTTTAATTGAAATACATACATATATATAAAGAGTGCATATGTTCTTGATTACAGTAAGGTATTCCATCAAACTAAGATTGCCGGGTTTGTCAGTCAGTCCTTTTTAATTGTCCATTTTTCCATCTTTTTGGTTGCACTTTAATGTAAAGTTTTCCAAGCCGAAAAGTTGAAATGAAAATTTTGATGTATGTGTGTACATACACTTAGAATTTTTGTTGTTCTCTGTTTGCGTCCTTTTTTTGTTCTTTCCTGTTAATGGCTATAAGCCAATTTATGTTACTTTACTTACGAGTTTTTTTTTCTTTTTTTTTTTTTAAACGACGTAAAGCCTCATTACTTCTAAAGCAACGAACTAGTTGTTTTGTTGGTTTTTTAGGAAATTGTTTGTGTTAACTTTTGCTTCCTTGTTGATGAACCTTATTGTTATATCTTTTACTACTAATTATGAATATCCCTTATGCTTTTAAAATAAGTATAGATATGTGTTGTTGATCTTGTTGACTACTAAAATTTTTATAAGTTTATTTTCATTTATATTAAATTTTTTTTTGTTAATATTTCATTTGTCATTAATGACGTTTTTGTTACTACTGCACACATGGCTTCCAAAATGATTAATGACTTTTCTACTTTGATTACTTTTGTTGTATTCTTTCGAAAAATATAATACAATGAGTTAAACATATTATATATGAAGAAAAAGATTTTTAAGGATTTGAGAAGAGTCTTAAATGACTTTATTCGTGCGTAACAAAACTCTTATATAAAAGTTGAAATTCTAACCAATGCCAGTTAATCTAATAAGGTCAATATTATTGAAGAAAAAAAAATTTATTTAATTAAATTTTATCGAAGAAAAAAATTTAATTATTAAATATACATTAACACTTCGCTTTACTTTATCATTTCCACCAATAGATGTCACCGATTAAAATAGATGTAAGCATCTAACAAATTGTTTAATTTATTAATTTTTTTCCAGTTAATAAAATAATCGAAAAGTCATACAAAGTCATATATAATGGACCTTCATTGACCGAGTGTTTTTTATTGTGTTGAATAGTGTAGCTATCATTCCACAATGAGATCCTCGAGATCCCCTTAAGTAGAATCTAAAGTAATAATCATAACCTTAAAAATTTCTATGATTTTTTTCTTAATTTTCGATTCGGTAAACAGTAGAGAGTGTGTTATAAAGAATTACTTTTGAGCTGAATCTTTAAGTGTTCTGAGTAAATTTTTCACATCAATATATTTTAAAGATCCGTCACGAAGCGTTTGATGATTTATATTTGAATTTTGATAATTTAGTTTTTCCCCTAAACACAGACAAGAACAAATGTTGCGCTAATCAAGAATATACATCGAGGAGCGTATTTGATTTGTTTTTTTTTTTGCCGTATCATTTATTGCCTTTACAAAGTTTACTCTACACTCTACACTCTAAGCTCTAGACTCTAGTAGAGGAGATAGTTTCAATTTATTAAGTATTGTTTTAATTATAATAAATATTTAAATTTTAATTTAATTAAATTTGATTATAATAAATAAATAAAAGACAAGTCTACTAATGAAAACGACAATATTCTGTCTTGAAAACAGTCACGAATTTGTACCCAAGTATTCGCATTCAGCTAGAAAAAAAAAACATATTTCAGATTAAGTTCAAACTTTAAACAGACTTTTATTATGTTAGCCCGATGTGTAGTGGAAGTATTAGTCGTTTGTTATAAAAATTGAAATTAAACCCCTTTGGAAGAGCAATAGCAACATTTGTCAAACTTAGATGAGATAAGTGTTTAAAAGTCGACTTAATCGTTATAAAATTTATAATTTTTATTTCATTTGTTTTTATTTATTTGTTTTCAGTTTTTGTTTTACTGTTTTATTTTTATTATTTTTTTATTATTTTGCAGCGTCATTTTGTGTTGTGCGAGATAAATCTTAAACTTTTTGTTAGAATAATTTTTGCACACATTTGATGCAGTAATTAAAACCATGCAATTATAGATTCGTATATAATGAACAAATTGTTTTCATTATAATAATATTGCAAATTGTATGATCTGATAAACACAGACAAAATGAGAATACGAAATGTAAGGAAGTGAGAAAGTTTCACTTCACTTACATAATGATAGTAACTTAAGCAAATTAGAAATTTTAAATTGACACTTTCGACAGATAGGTACGTAGTTCTAAATTTATTAATAATATAATGGTTACAAAAAAAAAAACAAACAAAAACAAACGAGAAGTTACGCATTTTTATAAACAAATTTTTCTAAATAGGAAAACTATCTCATGAAATTAAATATTAAATGTTTTTCAAAAATCTCGTCCAATGTAGTTCGATTCGTTAGATTTCCTTTTTTGTTTTCACTTGACTAGGTAAGTCTCATTATTGAGGTAGATTATTAATCAGAAATTTTCATTATCCTAAATGTAAATGTCTACTTATCGGAAGAAAGGAATTTTATAACTGAGTCATGATAGTCATATTTGAATCAAAATTTCACTGAGGATAAATATTTTCAAACTACTCAGTATTGTCGTATTCTACTACTATGCGTGACTTTATGTGAAGAGCAGATGTGTAAGCATAATTGTTGAAATGCTAATTGCCTACCGTACTTATCAATATTCTTGGTAGTTTTACAGACCGTTCGGATTATGCCAATTTTCCATTTGACTCTGAAATATCCCTTGCAATGCTTAATGAAATTCTTTTTAAATAATTATAATTGTTCTTAAAAAATAAGTAAATAAATAAATAAATAAATAAGTAAATAAATAAATAAACCAATTAATTAATTAACTAACTAATTAGTTAATTAATAAAAAAGAATAAATAATAATCAATTAAGTAGTTATCTAATTAAATAGTAAACTGATTAATTAATTAATAATAATTAATTAATTGATTCGTTAACTAATTGGATAATTAATTAATTGCTTACTATTTGAGTTTAATTAATTGATTAATAACTAAAATAACTAATTGATTAATTAATTATTTGATTGTTATTAATTACTAGTCAATTAACAATTAAATAATTGATTAATTAATTACTAATGTATTTATAATTAATTAACTGGTAAATTAATTAAATATGTAATAAAAATAATTAATTAATTAATTGATTCGTTAATTAATTAGATAACTAATTAATTGATTACTACTTGTTATTAATTACTAATCAACTAAAGATAAACTAATTTATTAATTAATTAATTGGTTAATTAGTTATAAATAAATATATATGAACATATAACAAAAACAATTATTAATTAATTAACTAATAAATAAATTAATTAATTAAGTGTTAATGGGAAATATTCAACGCAGTGAGATATTTTACATTAGATTTGAAAAATAATTTTAGTTCTAGTTCATAGCTGTCAAAGAAGATTATTACTAAATTAAAATTATGCTTTTCAATATGAGAATGATATAACGATGAATATTGGGTGTCTTTTGTGATATTATTTAAAGTTTATGCCACCATGAAATGATGTCTCAAGAATTGTCTAAGAGTTTTAATGCCAAGGTTGATGCAGGTGACACACTTTCAGTTTGTCTAAGAATGCAATAGAATTGATTAGTTTGGTTATAGTTACTAATACTCTCTCCTAAGATCGTGACATTCTTTTCATATCTGTGACATTTGAAATATAAATTGAACGATTGTTCGGTTATGCATTGAGAAGTTATGCTGACAAAAACGGATTTTTTACAAAGAAATTTTTATTAATCCCAAATTCTATTGAATTGTTTTTCATAGTTCCACTACTCAAACTAAACGTTGTTAACAGATTTTGAGAAAGAAAAATAATTAAAAAATGAAGAAGAAAAAATAAAAAAATATAGAAATATAAGAAAAATAAAGACAAAATATTACGCTGTCATTTTAAAGACTACAAACGAATATACGAATCGTTTTCGAAAAGATTTTAGGGTTTAAAACAAATTTATTTATCTATTCTTTTATTTAAAATTAATTTTATTAAACCCCACCATAGCGAACCACAGCAAGAAATAGACACAAGACAGTTGCCAGGGCAATGCTTTTCAGGAGGATAAGTTGGAGAAAAGTTTCTTCCAAGAGTAGTTACGAAAAAAAAAAATTTAAGCTCGCCTCACAATTCTTGATCGGCCAGCCCACTATTATTAAATCGATAATAATCGGAAAAGCTTAAAATAAGTTTAATATAAATAATACAAATTAACATTTCCAATTACTTATTGGAATGTTTATTAAGAATCTTAATATTGCCGATAATTAAGAAATTTAAAAAATTTTATGTAACAGTGTTGGGTATCCAAGATTCGTTAAAAGCGAGTGTAAATTGCTTATTATTTTAAAAAATTATTTGAATTTTATTTTCGGTTAATATTTCATCCTTAAGAGAAATGTATCCTTGAACATTTCCCAATACTTTCCGCGTTCATAGGTTATATATATATATATATATATATATATATGTATGTACATATATATAAATGTACGTATGTTTATAAGGCAACCGTAGTTCCTTTAGTTTTTCAATGTTTCCCCGTTTTATCCTTGTAAATTTATGTTTTTCCTTGGCTTACACAGTTTGCAAAAATGATTTCAATTACTTTGCACTATAATGCTTGTTACACTTTGGATTTTAGCCAATATATATTAGCGTATATGCATGCACACATTTATAACACAGGTCCATATATGCCGGAAAATTTAATTTAAACACATAAACATATTTATGCATATACACTGACTTAGAGTACAAAATCCAAGACTTATTAGTCAGTCTATCAGTTTGCTTTTAAAAAAAAAAATTGTTCATTCTTTTTATTAAGAATCATGAATATAAAAAATGGTGTGAAGCCAAAGTATACATATATGTAGATATATATATGTAAGAAAATGTTTTTTAACTTTTTTCTTTAAGTTCATAAAACACAAGAGAGGGAAAGGAAGTTCTTAAAAAAATATATATCTCTGTTTGCATTAATTTTAATATGCAGATGTATAGTATTAGCGAGTATACTTGTGATGATAACATGTGGTTTCAATAGAAAAGCAGCACATCATAGTACACGTTTGATAAAAAAAAAGCATTGAGTTAATGATAAAAAGAAAGTTCGGGGAATTAGTGATTTAAGTGAAAATCATATGGAATTTATAAATGATCAATCTATATATGGCTACGAAATCAATTTAATCGTTATCAGGACTATAATGTTGATAGCTTGTCAAATCGATTTATTCGTAATATCACTTGTTAGTCGAAATAAAATAAATTATTCAAAGTCTTGGTAGTATTGTTCCTTAATTCTCTTGACATTTCCGGCTGATTGATACCATCAATCTGTACCAATATCACGAGTAAACATTTTGCTATTTTCTAAAGCCATTATTGCTTTATATGCTGCTTTAGATAAATTGTCTTGGGTTGACGTACCTACCAGTATTACTAGTAGTTTCATAGATTTTTATTTAGGCCAATTTTTTCGATTTGACTCTGAAATATCTAAATAAATAAAAAAATTAATAATTAAATGATCAAATAAATTAATAATTAAATAAATAAATAAGCAAATAAATAAATAAAAATAAATAAATAAGAGGTAAATAAATAAATAAATAAATAAAAATAAATAAATAAGAGGTAAATAAATAAATAAATAAAAATAAATAAATAATAGCTAAGTAAATATATAAATAAAGAAATAAATAAATGAATAAATTAATTAATTAATAAGTAAATAAATAAATCAATAAATAAATAATTAAATAAATAAATAAGCAAATAAATAAATAAAAATAAATAAATAGTAGGTAAGTAAATAAATAAATAAATAAACAACTAAATAAATAAATTAATAAATTATTTAATTAGATAATTAGTTAATTGCGCTATATTCCGTTTTACACAAATTGTCTTGAGTTTAACTGTTGTTCCCTACATCTTTAACCTTTTGCAAATTCTAACTTTAGGAAAAGATATGTTTGATTTTTTTGGCTAGGAGAATGCTTACCAAAGACATTACTCAGACTGAGAGACGGACAGACGGACATGCTTAAATCGATTGTAAATTTGATGCTGATCAATGATATATACAGTTTGTGGGGTCTCCGAAATTTCCTTTTGGTAGTTACAAACTAAATGACAAAATGAAATTTAGACAAAAAGATAGATTTCACTATTAATGAAGCTGAAAAGTATACATTATTTACAAGGTCTCTTGTGCTAAATCTATGAGGTTATAAACAAATTTAATGTGTGACATTTTGTTCATTGCTTAATGACTAATTCGATATAAATTTAAACTAATGCTTTGTCATGTAAACGTATCAGTTAATTTGTGGTTTTTTATAACGACTTTTGTAATCATCATCGGATCGAATATTTAATGACCACATACAACGTACTTATATACATATACATATAGTACCTACATAAAGAAGGACAGCCTTAGCCCTCTAAGGCAGCTATGCGCGTTCCATACTGTGCGGAAGGAAGCAACGCTTGTGCTAGCAGGCAACCTATCAGTCGATATTCTGGCTGACGAGATGAGCCGCATTTACGAACCAGCGTTGCGGCAATGAACGTTCCGCACGCTCTATTCGAAATAATGAAACCGTTGATGTGGGAAAGAACGACAAAAGGAAGATTGACGTTCGTTCTTATCGCAAACGTAAGACGATGAATGGAAAGACGCCACGGTGAGGTAAACTATTATATCACATAGTTTCTGAACGGCCATGGCTGCTGCCGGAAATATTTGCATGGATTCGGGAACGAGAGTTCGCCTAACTGTGCGGTATGCTCAGATACAGAAGAAGAAGAAGACGCGTAGCACTTAATGTTCAACTGCAGCAGATTCGAGAACGAGCGGCCCCAAGTCCTACCCAATGAGATAATGAACGAGATGATCGGCAATACAGCGGTCTGGAACAATGTAGATGCATTCGTAAGCAAGATTCTTCTGGAGTTACGATGACTATAGAAAAGCAACGGGCAGAGAGAAGAGGCAATGGAGAACAATAAGGGAACCCACTAAAGTCGCGCCAAGTGAAACGCACTAATTCGAACCAGCTTCCGCGAAGTAATACCTAACGGTGATCCCGCGGAGGAGAATGGTGGAAGAAGTGTGTGTGTGGGGATAAGTTTAGTACGTAGGGACCATGCATGATGAATGGATGCTGGTACGGGCTGGTAGTGTTTTTAGAAGATTTATACCTCCAGCTCACATAGTAAAAAAAGAACAGAGAAAGACAGAGAGAGAGAGAGCGCGAAAGAAAGAGAGAGACAGAGAGAGAGAGAGAGAGAGAGAGGATGCGTTGTGTTCTATTAAAAAAAATCTATGTCTATAATACATCAGAGAGAGAAATAGAGAGAGAGAGAGAGAGAGAGAGAGAGAGAGAGAGAGAGAGAGAGAGCGAGAAAGAGAGAGAGAGAGAGAGAGAGAAACAGAGAAAAAGATAGATAGAAACAGCGAAAGAGGGAGATAGACGAACGGACTTCATCCGTCCCCGTCTGTTTATACCCGTCTGTCTATTCGTCCGTTTCCCCTAGCACTGTTTCTCTTTCTATCTCTCTGTCTCTCTACATTTCTCTCCCTCTCTCTCTCTCTCTCTCTCTCTCTCTCTCTCTCTCTCTCTCACTATATATCACTCTCTCTCACTATCTCTCTCCCTCTTCCTCTCTCTTTCTATTTACTTATTTATATATATAGAAATACTAACAGAGAGACTCGGATGAAATGATAGATGAATCTTACACTAATCAATAACGCGTCTTGCTTAAAGGATTTCAGATAATGAAACAGCATTTAATCTACCAATCGTTATTGTGTTCGTTAGTGTTTATAATAAATATTTATTTTAAATTTGGTTTGACTTAATGCGCAGTAGACCGAAAACAAATTAAAGGCGAGAGAATAAAAAATATATTAATTGTTATTAAATCACTTCATTTATATGTTCAGCAAGAATACGACGATTGTTTAAGGAGTAAAACTTTCTAAACAAGTTTGAAATAATAAATGAATTTATCCGAAAGATTTTTACGTTTTGTATCAAAATTCATTTCCTAATCATGTTTCATGCAAAACATTATTGATATAAATAAATGAATTTAGTTCGAGGAAATTTTCATTCTTTCATCGAAATATCATTTAAATTCAAGGCACACAACTTGGACAGATGTTTGTTCGCAAAACAAAAAATTAAAAGGAAAATAAATAAAAACGAGAAAGAAAGTTATATTCACTTTAAGTCGAATGCAAAATACCCATCGTCTCCCATCAGTAGTATAGACTTATGAAGAGAGTAAGGACAGTAAATCTTACTGTTAATTGTAAGCATTCAATTGGTTGGAAATATTTCAAATTAAATTAAGATCCTCCTGCTTATAGTTAGTAGACTATAGACAATCATATTTGAAGATTTGTGTATTTTATGTATGGTGTATAGTATTTTTTTTTTTTAGTTTTTAAATTAATTAATTATTAATTAAATTGAATTGTTGAGTTTCTCTCTCAATTGTCGCTATGGTTCGATGAGAAACGCAAGAGAAGAAGACATAGAAAACTCAGCTAAATTGACTTAAACTTTAATAGACATAAGGAAATTTTTAATTTTGAATTTTTTTTTTATGTTACAAATGGAATAAAGAAACTATTGTCGCGATTCCATCCTTGTGGTAATCAAAATAAATAAATAAAAAAATGAGATAAACAAACAAATTTATTTGAAATGAATAAAATTTTGCGCAGTTATAAACAAAAGAATTAACAAACGAAACAAAAATATAAACCTTTATATTGGTTTTTTTTTTTTTTTTTTTTTTTTTTAAAGGAATCTGACAAATTTTTGCGAAAAGTAGGTGATAAATTTCATTTTAATGGTTTGATTAAAATACGACAGTCAATCAGTGATGGCATTTTCGAGAATTGATTTGCAAAAGAATGAAAATTAAATCATTTATTATATTTAATGTGTTGTTGTTGTTGTTAGTGTTCGCCACTTTCAGCCAGCTTTCAGTCTGGTTATGTATCATGTATATATATATGGTCCGTATATGTAATAAATATATATGTATATTTTCATATATTTTTTTTTGTTTTTTTTCTTTTTTATAAAATGTCGGTTTTATCGATAAGCGATATTTCTGTCATTACTTCTTTTTATATTTTATAATATTGAAAAATAGTAAAACGCCAATGTTCTGTTTTTTTACCTTTTGTATGTTCTACTTTCTCTCTCTCCCTCTCTCTCTGTCACTGTCTCTTTCACTCTCTCTCTCTCTCTTCTTTTGTTTATGGTTATAATGGGCTGATTGCCAGCAGGCTGATTTCAGTGTGCATGTCTATATATTTTTATGGTTTTATTTAACCTCAATTTTCATTCACAGAACATTCACAGCTATTCAAAGATTTGTATGAACGTAAGGACTAAATGTAGTAGTAGGACTGACTGCATTTAACACACATTGCATTGACAAACATGTATATGTGTATAAATGTAACATATCGATCAATAATTTCCGGAACTGACTTTAATTAAAACTTCCTATTATTTTTAAGAAAGAAGAACCTTTCAAACTTGGCCTTTAAAAAAAGTTCCTTTCACTTCATCCCTTTATTTATGATTTATGATTTGATTTTCGAAAGTTTGAATCTTGTACTGATAAAAATATGTCTTTTAGCACTGGCTTGGGAAGTGTTATGTCCTGTTATGTTATTTGAAGGTCGGGCGGACTGTCACAATGCTTCAAGGAAAGAGATTAAATTAAATGATGAATTCGTTGTTGTGGTTACTAAGATTTATTTTTAGATTCTATAAACACAGATAAAAACTTTAGAATCAAGCAAGGTTCTCCAAAATACCTTGTTCCACTTTGTCTAACACAATTCTTCATTTCCATTTTTTCTTTACTACCTTTCATGATAAAATATCAAATATTACATCTTGTTTGTAGTGTGGAGGTATGGTCCTCGTGCTCGCCTTTGTAGGGAAAGGAGTCTACAACATGAATTGACTTGGTCCAAATCTAGCAAATTTAATTCTTCCAACAACTGATCGTGAACTATTTTTGCCATAAAGTGAGCATATCAAAACTCTCTTTTCATGAGAACTCCTCTATGTGGTGTGACCCAAAAATTAGGCCTACTTGGTCCACATTTAATAAAATTAATTGTAACGTCAAGTTACAATAACGGGTTAATCTTCATCATGGCATGTTAAAGATAAGATCTTTTTCTTATGTAAGGGTTTATTTCTCATAAGGATCCTTGTATTAGTTAGAGCCCTAAAAAATGGACCTATATAGCCTAAACTTGGTACAACTTAGTTTCTATGCCAAGGTATTACCAGACGTTCTTTATCGTCGCAAGATAATAAAACTTAGACCTTTTTGCCATATAAAGGCCTATTTTTCATGACAGACCTTATATAAGATGATTTCCAAAAACTAGATCTACGTGATCAAAATTCGGTGAGGTTAATTTTTGTGTCAAATTACTATTACGCATCAATTTTAATCATGAAATATTAAACATGGGATCTTTTTTCGTACAAAGGCCTACATTTCAAGAGATTGCTTGTATGGAATAGGGTCCACAAAATAGCCCTGTATGGTTCAAATTTACTATAGGTACTTTCTATATCAAATCATTAGGAGGAGCTAATTCATCATATAATATTACAAATTAGACCTAGCCATATAAAGGCTTATTTTTCTCAAGAAATATTTTACGTAAGAGGATGATTTCTATCGATGTTTGTCGAGAGAAAATACGTTAAATTTCAATTTCTCTCATATAAAGAATTTATTCAAATGTAGCGTTAACTAAGGAGTGGTCATAAAAAAGGTCCGTCCTTGAACGAAAACATGATGTTATACCAAATTTCGGCAATATATCGAACGCAATAATGCATCGACAGATGTCAGACGGACAGACGGACAGATATATCTATTCTTAGCTAATTTATAAATCCATTATTAAATCTTTTTTCCCGAAAATGATTCTGCATTCGATTGGTATATTAAACAGTTTGCGTAACTTAAGTCCTCACAAGTATTACAAATAATGCAAAACCCATATAAGAAGACATCGATATATGAAAGAAATGTTGGGCAGATTCTATAAATTTTGAAGGAGCCCGTTATTGATTTATTATGAAAAAATTATTTTTTATCTTACTTAGCCCCAAGAATTATTGATCGCTGTATCTTTTGTGTATATAAATAAATAATTATTTGCCATTTTTCGGTTTGATAAATTTAATCTGTTTGAATTGAAATTCATTTTTATTGATTACAATTGCGATTACATCGTTACAAAATTATTATTTAATGAGCACTTCTGTGTTTGCCTGAGGTTGACTCTTTTTCTGGCTATAAATATCTTTAGAATAAATTTGAAACCTTCATTTATTCACTTTATTGTAGATTATCTATTGTCTTTGACTTCAAAATTAATTTATCCAAGTACATTTTAATTTTAATTTTGCTTTCGACTGAAAGACTTGTAAATAAACAAAGTATGTTGCACTCTTTATAACTCTTTTTCCATCCTCTGTTGATAAAAAGTATTAAAACAATATTTTTCGTTGGAAGAATATTATGAAATATTGGATATCATTCGCTTATGTCTATTTTTACAGTACATGTCCAAAAAAAAAATGGTTATAAATAATTTTTGGGAAATATAATCGAAAATTAAAAAAAAAAAAATGTCATAAATATTTTTTTAGAAATATAGTCGAAAATTCAAAACGAAAATTGTCATAAATAATTTTTTGAAAATACGGACGAAATTGTTTCGAAATATAGTCGAAAACTTACAAAAAAAATTGATATAAATAATGTTTTGGAAATATAGTCGAAATTTTTTTGAAAATTTACAAAAAAAATTGCCATAAATAATTTTTTGGAAATATAGTCAAAAATTAAAAAACAAGTGTCTTTTGGATATATAGTCGAAATTTTTTTAGAAATGTAGTCGAAAATTAAAAAAGAATTGTAAACAATTTTTTGGAAATTTAGTCGAAAATTAAAAAAAACAACAATTGTCATAAATAATTTTTTGGTAGTATAGTCGAAAATTGGAAAAAAAATTGCCGTAAATAATTTTTTGGAAATATGGTCGCAGTTTTTTCGACACATAGTCGAAAATTCTAAAAAAAAATTCTTAGAAATAGTTTTTTGAAAATATAGTCGAAAATTCTGAAAAGAAAAATTGTTACAAATAATTTTTCTAAGATTAAACTTAGTGGAAGTAAGAGATCCAAAGTTCGACAATATTCTTCAATGAAAATATTTTTTTTCTCTTTCACGTACGTTTATTTAATTTTAGATTATTATGATAAAAAACTGGTGTAAATAATGCTTGTGAGAAATGTAGTCTAAAATTAGATTTAAGTGAAAGAGAAACAAATTTATATTTAAACAAAGTCGCGATATAAAATTAGTAAATAAAAAGTTCGAAAATATTTCAGTATCAATTGGCGACTTGGAATCCATTTATACCCTTTAGATAACAGATATTTGAATGGAGTTTTTAGAATTTTTAGCCAATATTTTCAAAAGAGATTAAATGTTCTTAAAATTTTTCTACTATAAAGGTGCTGGTCGGCGAATTAACGACCCATTTCTAAGTTTGATTTGTAATTATGGATATGACTAACTATATAAACCAAGTCATTCAAACCTATCATACAAAAGATTAACTACAAACCAAGTTTTAACTTTTTATCTCAATTTTAACCGCTCTAAGCGCTCTAAAACTACAGATGAAAGATAGACGGCTTTAGGTAAATCGCTTGGGGATCGTGTGCTAGTTAAAAATTCACTTAACACACATTCAATTAACACACGTTTACAATTAAATTGAAACTTTTTTTTATGCATTAATTCGAGTTGTTTGGTATTAAATTTGCCCCGCTTTTTTTTTTTTTTTTTTTTTTTTTTTTTTTTTAACTTAAATGTGATATATTTTTATAGCAACGATTGTTTTTGCTTCTTTGCTTTGTTTGGTTTTGATGTTCTGTGTTCATTGACTGTTCTTTTATGTGGCCTTTCTGTCGAGTCTGTTACGTATTTGTAAGAATAATATATGTGGCGGACCCACCTGGTTAGCCTAAAGCACTACCCTTTCTTTTCTTTTATCACATTTGTGTGCTTGGTCGGTGGTTTTATTATGTACTTTAAGACAAAAAAGATAGACTTTCAAAGTAAAAAAAAAAAAAAAAAAGTTAATTTTATCGCGTAAAATGGATATTGAGAGCAAATTAACGTTTTAATAATTTAAAATTTATTCATCGCAACTATGTGCTTTAAGTAGCGACGCATAAAAAGACTAACTCTAGAGGCGTTCATTTGACAGAAATCAAAAATACAAACATTGTCTGACACTTGAGATCAATTTTAATATTATTTGATGTACATTTTGATGTGCAGTTAAATTGAAGAAATGATGACATCAGTTGAAAAGATTTATATGAATTTTTAATAAGCTTTTCATTAGAGTTTAACAAACTTTTTTATGTAAATGAATTGAGTTCATGGATTAATATGTAAATAAATTATGGAAGCTTTTAAATAATACAATTGGATTTTTGCATAAATTAATTTCGAAAACTAAATAAAAGGTTTAAATTAAATTTAAAAATATTTCTGTTTTTCTTGTATAACAAATAAGATGATTACCATGCTCGCCTTGAAGTGAAACTGCGCAGATTTTTTAGGTATTTTATGTCCGAGGTAGATATGCTTGGATAAGTTTTTTTTTTTTTTTTTTTTTTTTTTTTTTTTTTTTTTTTTTTTTTTTTTTTTTTTTTTTTTTTTTTGAAAAACAACCTGTAAATTTTTTAAAGATTTTTTAGTCTCCATTGTTGAAATGAAGACGACCTAAGGAAACTGAAATGTGATTAAGGGGATGAGCCAAAATAAAATAAAAAATTTGTTTTAAATCTTCAAAAGTATGTGGAAAAAAGATTAAATTAAATGACAGAGAAATGTTTTTCTTTTGGAAATAGCAGGCCTTTCGCGTGAAGCTTTTCGTAAAGACCATTTATATGAAATCAAATCTCGGATGGGACTTTTCTAATCCACTAGCAGTCGGATGCCTTTAAACCCTTTTTTTTTTTTAAAAACCTTTCCTAATCAAAATATTATCTAAATAAATACATTTTCAGGATATGATTGAAGGCATTGCGGTAATTTAGACCATAGGCGCCCTTGTTGATATTTTATTACCAACTCTATCGAAATGGGTTTTGAAGCCACGTACGCGACTGTGGTGGAGTTCTTAAAAACATTTCATCGTTGAATGATTGTAAGGCTGAAAAGTACTCACGACCTCTGCGAAGAAATTAAAAGTTATTCATAAAGATTTTAATGGAATATATGGAAAACAGGCAGCCATGCAACATCCTGGGAAACAGCCAGCTTAACCTGTAGACGTGGCCTGCGATCGATTTGGCCCATTTTCTAGCTTTTATCTAAATATCTTAGAAGACCTTAAATAGATAAACAGACAGACGGACAGATGTACTCAGATTGATTTCGAATTCGATACTCATCAAAAATATATACAATTTATGGAGTTTCTGAAGCTTCTTTCGTAGCCTTCTGAACCTTTTTACAGTAAAATTAAAATCCAATAATCCATTATATAGAGTGAGCATGGTCGATCCTTTTCATTTTTGTACTAATACTAGAGGATAGGAAAAAAATCCAACTTTGATTTTCTTAAAAGCGGAGATGTTCTTATAGTTTACGCTGTACTGTGGGCGTGCCCTTTGACCGATTTGGAGCGTTTTCAATAACAACCTGCCTACAAGAACCTCGAATGTTCCTATCGAATTTGAAGCTGACATGTTTATTTTTACTAATTTTGGAAAATGTTTGCCACAGACATTACATATAAAGATAGATGGACAGACAAACAGACATATGGACGGACAGACGGATGACCGGACAGAAAAATGGACAGACAGACATACAGACACCTGGGCGGACGGGCAGACGTACAGACAATTGGACGTGGGAACATGCGGACAGCTTATGGATAGAAAGACGAATGGACGGACGGAGAGGCGGACAGACAGACGTACACATAAATAGACGGGCAAACATCAGATGGACAGACATACGGATGACAGATATGCGGACGGATAGACATACGGACGGGCGCACATACGGACGAGCGGACAGACAGAAGTACAGACGAATGGACATATAGGCATTCGGATGGGCAGACAGACACACGTACAGGCAAATGAAGGGACAGATATACGGACGGACAGACATACGGACGAGAGATTTATGGACGAATAGACATACGAACGGGCGGACATACGGACGAGCGGACAGACAGAAGTACAGACGAATGGACAGATAGGCGTTCGGATGGCCAGACAGACAGACGTACAGACAGACGGAGAGACAGACGGACAAACGTACAGACAAACGGACGAGAGATATATGGACGAATAGACATACGGACATACGGACGAGCGGACAGACAGAAGTACAGACGAATGGACAGATAGGCATTCGGATGGACGGACATACAGGCGTACAGACAGATGGAGAGACAGACGTACAGACGTACAAACGGACAAACGCACGGACGGAAGGATGGAGAGACGAACATGCTTAAATCGATTCCAACTTTGATGCTAATAAAAATATATATACACTGTGTGGTGTCTCTGAAGCTTTCTTCTGGACGTTGTAAAAAAACTGACAAAATAAATATACCACCATCCTGCGGTGTCGAGTATAACAAATAGTATCAAATTTTCTTGTCTAAACGTAGTTTTGAAATCACAGCTGCATTTTCAGCAATATATACGCGGCAGGCATGCCGCCCAATATTTCTGAATTGATTACGCTATTCACACTGCTCAAGAATATGTTTCTTCGTGATGATGCCAAATTGTACGTCTTGCTTCTTACGGACACTTGATAATGTATGACTAACATATCCATAACCATTAAAATTCGCCAAATGATGCTCCTCTAGAAGTTAAATTATTGTTATGGAAATTCTTATGTTTATGAACAGGAAAACAAACCGTAACCTATAGAAGCTATAAAGCGTAAAATATTTTATTTCTTTTTTTTCCATTATTATGTTCTCATATAGAATTTGGTTTGATCTATTCTAACAATTAAGAAATTCTTCATATCACAATAACGGGATGTATTTTGTAAATTACTTTTAAAAATGAGTGCGTGGCTGGTGATGATTAAACATAACTTTACTTAATTCATTTTGAGCTCAAATTGTTTCGCGTTGTGTGAAGCAAATACAATAACAAAATGAATATAGTCTTCAATAGGATTTGTTTAAAAAAAAAAAAAAAAGCGGGAAACATTTTTCAGTTATTGATTGTACATCTTATTTTATAATAATTATCATTTATATACGGTTTGTTTTCTGGGGTTTCCATGAACAGACAAAAACGCGAACAACCAGGCAGAAATGATTAATTATTCCTTTGGGGCTGATGAGCAGAGTATACAACAGCAGCAATAGCTCATTAAACTCACACTTAAATCGCAATTTCATTAAGCATAAAAATAAATAAATACCACTGTGTGTTGTTTACCTTCAATGCGCACAAACGCACAACACAATCATTAATTCTCTCTTTACCCCTCATTCTCTTCGTGCGCTGCTTTATCATTTTTTGAATTTCAAACATTTCAATATATCACACATGCATACATACATACATATATACATTCATATATACAAGCATATATACATACATACATACATAATATATGTTATTATCATTAATATTAAAGTTGCTTTTGCTTATCATTTACTGTTTCTCTCTGAGGTTTTACATAATTTTTTCTCTCTTTACATTATATTATTATTGTTGTTATTGTTTTATATATACACGTGTATATATATACATATATCTCTATCTATATATATGTATATGTATTCTAGATTTCGTTTATATATTAAAAACAAACAAACGAACAAACACGTTTTCAAGTCGCGTGTGTTTAAATTATGTGGTTATGTGTAAATAGTAATGTTTGCAGTTTTGTGTGGCTTTGAAATTTATGACTTAATACATATGACTGAATTGTTGGCTTCGTCTAAATGTGCGCGAAAGCACACAGGCATGCAGACAATTATAAGTATTTAAATAATCTATTAATGAAAATTTGTTATGTTAATCATACCTTATGTTTACAAAAAAAAGTAACGAATGGTTGGTGCGGTTGATACAAAAGTTTTTTACAACTTAGTAGTTAAAAACAAAAAAAAAAAACTTAACGCCCTTTTTAAATGTATAAATTTTAAATGAAAATTTTTACTAACAAATAGATTTTCGAATTGACACTCGTAACTTGTAGAAGTTTAATTATTTGCTTGTCACCTGTGCATACACTTTGTTAACTGTTAGTTAAATTTATTGCGAATTGTGTTAATTTTTGTTTATTGAATTTAACTCTTTCTTAACTATTTATTATGAATGATTTTCTTATACACTATTTTGCTTACAATATAATAATTTTTATTTGCTATTTTAGTTTATTTATTCTGTCAGTTAGTAGGTAACTAAAACAAATTTTATCTTAAAATTTAACCATTAGTTAAAAGTAATAAATAGTTGGGGTGGTTGATACAAAAGTTATGCCATTCAATATTTCAAAAAAACGTAAAGTCATTTTCATATGTATTAATTTTAACTGAAAGTTTAATTATTTGCTTGTCACGTATATAAACTTTGCTAAGTAATAGTTAAATTTATTGCGATTTGTCAATTTTTACTTCTTAAGATTAACTCTTTCGTAACTATTTATTGTGAATGACTTTCTTATAATATTTTGTTTACCATATGATAGTTTTTATCAGTTATTTTCCTTTATTTGTTGTAGTAGTTAGGAGGTAACTGAAAGAATTTTTATATAAAAATTTAACCATCAGTTAAAAGTAACAAATCGGTGGTGCGATTTATATAAAAGCTTCGTCACTTAGTACTTAAAAAAAAACCTAAAATCCTTTTTAAATGCATTAATTTTAATTGAAAGTTTAATTATTTGCTTCTCGCTCATACTTAAACTTTGCTAAGTGATAGTTAAATTTATTGCGATTTGTCAATTTTTACTTTTTAAGATTAACTCTTCCTTAACTATTTATTGTGAGTGACTTTCTTATAATATTTTGTTTACCATATGATAATCTTTATCAGTTATTTTCCTTTATTTGTTGCGGTAGTTAGGAGGTAACTGAAAGAATTTTTATATAAAAATTTAACCATCAGTTAAAAGTAACAAATCGTTGGTGTGATTGATATAAAAGCTTCGTCATTTAGTACTTAAAAAAAAAACAATAAAATCGTTTTCAAATGCATTAATTTTAACTGAAAGTTTATTAAAAAATAGATTTTTTTATGTTAAGTGAAAGTTAAATTGTTTGCTTTTCACTTTTATAAACTTTGTTCACTGTTAGTTGGATTTATTCTGATTGAATTTGTACTTATTAAGGTTAACTTTCTTAACTATTTATTCTGAATGACTTTCGTATTTTACTTTGTTCACCATATGATCACTTTTATTAGTTATTTTCTTCTATTTATTCTGCTAGCTAGTAAGTTACTGTAAGAATTTTTATAGTTAAATTTAACTATCAGTTAGAATACAACTGAATGTGTAGTGAATTAATTTTCCTGTTAAATTAAATTTGAATTTATATGATCTCTTAGTTTAATTTGTATTGATAACAGCTTTTACAAAAAGCAATCAGTACATCGTTCACTAAAAACATTCTGATATAGGACAGGTTCTTTAAAACTTCTCAAATTTCCTTATTGTCTACAAAACCAATTTTGTAATTTTTTTTTTTTGCTTTAAAGAGCCTGAAAGCGTTACTTATGGAAATGAAGTCCTTCTACTTTCAGTTTTTTGTTATCACATAGTTTACTTACATATTTTTTATGCTTCCTTCGTCTTCTACTCTTCTGCCTCGTTTTCCATTCAAAGCAAAGAGTACAACATAAAGAAATTGATTTTCGCTTAAAAAATGGGTGGGTTTTGATTTCTTATTGTGGTTCATTAAATATCTTGTTAAGTCCGGCCAAAAAGCATTAAAAACCATTCATTTAAAAATGTGGCAATAATCTTTTTTCTGCTTTACGTAATAACTACTGAATAAAGGGGTAAATAGCTGACATTAATTTTTTTTATATCCATCACCAACGAAGGATGGATGTATATTAGTTTTATCATTTTGTTTGTAATGCCCAGAGGAAAGCTTCTGACAGTTCACAAGGCATTTATATACTTGATCAACATCAAATTTACAATCGATTTAACCATGTCCGTACGTCGGTCTAGTTTATAACTTTAAGAAAGAAGCCTTAGAAACCCAATAAAGTGTACATATTCTCGATGAATATCAAATCTGAAATCCATGTACACGTATCCGTCTGTCTTTCCGCCTGTCCGTCCGTCCATCCGAGCGTCCGTCTGTCAATCCGACCGTCCGTCCATCCATCCGACCGTCCGTCTATCCGTCCATCCATCCCATCTGTCCATCCGTTCATCTGTCCATCCGTCGATCTGTCTATCCGTCTGCCCATTTATCTACCGGCTTATTTGTCTATATATTATTATATTTGAGTGAAATTTGCCAAAAGAAAGCTCTTTCATCTATCTTGGTATTGGAAATTCCTCAAATCGGTTACAAGCCACGCTTACGGTATAAAGTAAGTTGAAAAAATCCCTATTTTTTGGGTGTTTTGTTTACTACTCACAGACTATATAATAACAACATCTACGGTTTTTCATAGCAATGAAAAAAACTCCCATTTCTTAAAAAAATTTTTTTTTTTTTAAGATAAAAGTGATGGGTATAAAAAATTCGACACAGTTGAACATAATTTCTTATTTTTTCCATTTACTTCTTTAATCAATAGTTTTATGAATGTATTGAATCAAAGGGAGCTACAGGAAATTATTACGATGTAGTTTTTTAGTATTTTTTTTTATGAACTGATTTGTTAGCTTTAGCAAAATAGAATCCTTTTCATAATTAAAAAAAAAAAAAAGAAATAGTAGAAAAGCAGAGCTTGCCGGCATTGAAGAGGTTTCACTGGGTACACAAAAAAAAGCACCTTCCAGGTCTGGCAAAAAAAAATTTTTATTTTGTATTTTTCATCAAGAAACCTTTTTATAGCCAAAGCTGTAGATTAGAATTGATTTGTAATTTAAAAATGTAATTTTTCAACTTTTGATTGAAATTGAAATCAATTCGCTAATATTTTTTCATGTTTTCCTTTCGAATATTTCTTGTTAAGCCTTTTTCCCATTTTATGCTTGTCACGCTATTAAATTAAATTTTTTTAATTATTTACTTGATGAAGTGTAACAGTCCTTGAGGTCTCTTGCAATATTTTAATATATTTTTGATTAACGTACAGTACAGGAATCTAATCATATTTGTCTACTAACTATGTTAGAAAAAAAACGGGAACCGTTCTCAAACGTGTTGCATAAATCGGAGGATATAAATATATATATAAATATATTTCGAATTATAACGAACATAGATTATATGTAAGTGCAAGAAATCTTTAAATATTTAGAAAATAAAAGCAATTTTTTTTTCATTTTCTTAAAAACTCTTATTTCCCGGCATAATACAATAGCCTTTTTAGCTTAAAGATGTATGTGTTTAATAAATGATATTCGCCTAAAGGCACTTATAGCAGCGTATTTTATTATTATTATTATTTTTTTTTTATCATCTATTTTGGTTCGTAAGTTCAATCCACGACTTTGCATAAGTAAATTTCCAAGTTTGAAGCTTATCTACAAGCTTTTGTAGCCAACTACGCGGCAATTTATTTAAAGTGTTTTATGGCTTTAAAGCTGCCACAGTTTTGTGGGTCACCACGATGATATTCTTTTTAGAAGCAAATAAGAATAAAGTAGACAAGAAAGATTATAAAACCATCCAGCAGCATAGAAGTGAGGTATAGTATTAATTAAAATATTTTTCTTTTCTTTTTTTTTTTTTTTATTCGAAACGAAGTATACGCAAATAGACCAAATTTTAACTAATAAAACAGTTGGCAGTCGGAAGTTTGTGAGGAAGAAAATTTTCCTCCTCAGAATATTTTCTTTTCTTTTGATCTATGTTCTGGCTCAGCTCGCCGGATCCCAAGAGTCATATAGCTTTCTAGTACCGTTTTATTAAAAGAGATTCCAATTTAAAAACCTTAGTTTAATCTAATTTCAAATTCGGCCACTTTGTTTTTAATTTTCCCGGCTAATACGATTCCAATCTTAACAAATAAGAAAATTATATTCGTCTATGCCGAATCTATTTTATACCCACCTACTTTATCTGTAAAAAAGCGGGAAAAATAAAATTGTTATAGGTGGTCGTGGCAGTGAAAGAACTTCAAATCTTTCTGCCAAATTTGAAGTCGATATAGTCATTTTTGCCGCGAGGAGAAAGTTTACCATAGACGTTACACAGACAGACGGATAGACGAACATGCTTAAATCGAGAATTTTAAATTGTAGTTAAAATTAAAACTAACTATCAGTTAAGTAAACTTGAATCTTGTAGTCCTTGAGAAAAATCTGTGAATTAAGTGACTTTGCACCTCAGCGATTTTATTATAATTTTTTTTTGTTTTCCCAGTTGTCAACCTTATCCATTACGTCGAAAATGTCTGTAATACGATACAATGTTCGAAAAATCAACTTTCTGAAGCATTAAAAATTTTAACTCCCATTCTTTTTTATCATCTATAATTCTTAAATGATTAAAGGATCATTTAAATCAATAAAAACAAAACAAAAAAAAAAACGCGAAAAAAAGTTCAAGGTAAACACGTTGATGAACTTTAAATAATTTTCAGTTTACTTTGCAAACTTGACATGAGTGAAATTGAAAGTTTTCACTCTCTTCTTATTAAGACAACTTATTGATATTTGAATTTAATTTATTTAAATTATAGAACA
>KK351151.1:336351-353111 GCA_000671755.1 Glossina brevipalpis
CCCCCCCCCCTCCTTTCACTACCCATAGCACGAAATTATCATTTATTATTAAGAAGAACTATATGAACGGTAAATAGTTGTCTCTCCTTATCAAGATATTTTCATTAAATCTAATTGGTATGCGGCATATGACGTTCGTGGTGATGCATTATATTTTAAATACTCGTGCAGTTCATAGTGCAAAATAAGCGCATATTTATATAAATGTGATGAGGCGAAATAATTTAAAACTTAAACGATTGAAAAAGTGTTAAGTTTCCATTAAGGTGTGAGAGGAAAAATATGCAATTTATAAAAATCACACATAATCAATCGAGTTTTATCGGGGTAATCAGTAATCCATAAAATTAACTGATTTATGTCTGTAACTAGAGCACTGATTGTAACCATAATCGTTTGGCTTTTTTTTAATGAAAATGTGATAGAAAAATATTTCCTTACACATCTTCAGGCTAAAACAGAAACAAAAAAACAGAGTTCGTTCTATTTTCATTGATAAAGACAATTAGCAGCAAATATTTTAATTTGCATGTGGATCTCACATATATATATATATCACATATATATATATATATATATATATATATATATATTTTCAGATATATATCTTATATATCTTCAGGTGAGATCCACATGCAAATTAAAACATTTACTACTAAATGTTTTTATCAATGAAAATAGAACGAACTCTGTTCATATATATATATATATATATGTTTATAAAAAAAATTAATAATAATAAAGGTTAGTGGAGAATTAGAAACATATGTATCGAATTACATCAGAGAAAAACGTCCGTGGCATTTCCCACAATAGTTGGCCTTAAAGCCGCAATAATTGTCCCGTCTAGACATAGACTGGGTTTGTGTGGCAGAAGGAAGTGCATGGATAATTAGACAAAAAGAAAATTGTGACATATGTTTCAGCATTTGCCTGGTTTTTACGAGAAAAATGGTAAAAGCTTCATCTAAATTTCAAACATTTAAAAATGTTATAGTCGGCCAAGCCCGACCATTAAATATCATGCACTTTGACTTAATATCCTTCACTTACGTTCGTGAGAAAACATGCAAAATTATAAATATATTGTGGTGTTTTCCAAAAAATAGATCGACCTGATCCAAATTTTTTGCAGTTAATTTTTATGCCAAATTACTATCGGGGGATTATTTTCATTATAAAATATTAAGAACTAGACCGTTTCGCCATTTAAAGGCCTAGTTTTTATGAGAATGCTTATAAGAAGTGATTTTCAAAAATGAACTTATGAAGACCAAATTCGCTGCAGTTAATTTGTATGTTAAATTACCATTATGGATCAACTTTTATCATAAAATATTAAAGACGAAACCTTTATATGGGATGGAATCCAAAAAATAGACCTGGGTGCTTGAAATCTAGTACAGCTTTTTATAAAATCAAATTACTGTTAGGGTCTCATTTGTATTATAAAATATTAAAAATTCGATCTCTTTACCATATCAAAGCTTACTTTTTATAAGAACAGTTATATGGGAAGCGGTTCAAAAAATGGTCCGATGCCAAATATTGCACATGTCTTTGATATATCAAAATACTAGTTTCTATGAGATTTTTGTTTTCGAATGGGGCCTTAGTTGAGGAGTGGTCGTAAAAATAGTCCGATTAAATCCATTTTTAATAGCGTTCGTTCCTGGTCAAATCATTCCTCATTGGGTCAAATCATTCGTCCTTCGTTCAATGCATCAAATTTCGTTAAAATATTTCAAAATGTACCACCTATAGGTTGAATAAAAAAATATATGGATAGACACTAGACAGACAGACATGTTTAAGTCCATTTAGAATCTGAATCGATCGGCATAATAAAGTGTGGCTTTACTGTACGCCCTTGTGGGTATTGTGCAAGCAAATTTATTACACCTTGTCCTACGAGATGTGCAGATGTGTAATAAATGTAAATGATGCAAAATCGATACGAACTTTTTCTTTGTATTGCTATATTGCCAAGAAATGAAAGAATATTAATATATTTTTAAATTGGTTTTGAAAGACTTGATCTAACTTGAATATTTCATTGTTTTTATTTGGTATAAATTTCTGAGTCTTTAATGGTTCAAAAAAAAAAACAAAAAAAAAGAAGGAACATAACAGAGAAGCCATAGATTTTTTTAAGAGATCAGTAATGCACCTCCGTTTTCGCTGTTAAGTTGACATTTATTAATTTACATTTGTTTTTATTTATTATTCTTATTGAGCGTTTGTTTATAAATTCATATAAATTACGTTTTTAATGGATTTTTAAAAATTTCCCGTTTCCACCTCGAAGAGAATTTATTTAATTTTTTTTTTTTATTTTTATGTTTGCAATTCATTCCCAATTATGCATCAAACATGTCATATCAATTATTTAGCTTTAATAAAAAATGAAATCTTACACATTGCTGAGCTTCTGTATTGAGTGATATTTTTTTACTTTTCCCCCAGTTGCATTCGGAACACTGGAATTTGCGGTTATTGGATAGTTGAAGAATCGATCACAACTATTTACGTTACTCAATATACTCAATATACTTCAAAACTAATTAGTAAGAAAGTAAAAGATATAAAATAAGTAAATATGAAGAGAAAAACCATATTGAGAGATTTAAATAGATTTTTCGAAAATTTTCGAAATAGAAATAGAAAAAAAAGTAGAAAAGCAAACAAGTAGGAAAGTTATATTCGGCTATGCCGAATCTTTTATACCCACCCCCTCTAATCTTAAAAAATGGGGAAAAACTCAATTGTAATAGGTGGGCGTGGCAATGAAAGAACTTTCAATGTTTCTGCCAAATTTGAAATCGATATCTTCATTTTTGCGACCAGGAAAATGTTTACCATAGACATTAGATAGTTAAGCAGCCAGACAGATGGACAGATATAGCAAGGCATACGTCTAGGTGGATTCCGAAATCCATATTGATCAAGAATATATACACTTTTAAGGGGCTTCTGAAGAATTCTTCTTAATAATACAAACGTTTCCACAAAAAATTTAATTTTATATTGTATTATATCGGATGGGCGCGGTCAATCCCTAGCGTTTTTACACAGAGGCTACGGGATAGCTAGCGCAATATTTGTCAACATTTTTATAAATATATCTTCCATGGTTTATGAGTAATAAGCAAAAAAACCAATTTTTTTTTCCTCCCGAAAACAGAGGTGGTCTTAGTCTACGTCGTACTGTGAGCGTACGTTTTGACCCATTTTAAATACCCACTTACGTACAAGAACTTCCAATATTTCTGCCAAGTTTGAAGCCAATATCTTCATTGTTACCGCCAGGAGAATGTTTTCCACAGATATAACACAGAGGGACAGACGAACATGCTTAAACCGATTCTGAATTTGATGCTGATCAAAAATATATAAATACTTTGTAGGGTCTCTGAAATATCCTTTTGGTAACTACAAACCAAATGACAAAATGAATAATATTCTTCACCTTCGGTAGTGGGTATAAATATAGATCTATGAGAGGCCATTTTACGATTTATCTATTTTTTTTCTTCTTTGTGATTTTTTGATATGCCTCGAGTAAGACTGAAATTTTTATTTGTTGTTAATCGGTGCACGCGATCTATTTATTGTATTTTTTTCTAAATCATGATATTAAAATTTATGATATTTTAATTTTGATTTTCAAGAGGAATCTTAAATTTTTATTAATGAATTGAGTTTACAAATTGAATCAAGGCTTCGCGCATAATTCTCCAAAGAACTACGTATATGTGAAGACGATCGTACGCGTATGGTTTTATTTATTTTACTAAAGTAGAGAAGCTGAAAAGCTGAGAATCTTTTAGTTAAAAAATCGATTTAAAATCTACCACTTCGACGATTTATTGCAGGATTTCTAAGCTGTGTATTAGGTGCGCTACATGACGTTGGAGGAACAACCGATGGCAAAAGTATCAATCTGAGAATCTTCGTCTTATTGTTAAGCAAGACTGTTCGCAATGATCGTGGTTTTCCTTCTATTTATTAAAAACCGTTTCGATGCCTTTCTTCAAAATACCTTGACAGACTAAGCAATAATGTAAATTCCTTGGCAATATCTCTTCTAGATGCTAGTAACGAGATAGAGAAGATTAAAAAGGCTTGAAATACTGGATCCTCGATTTCAAAATTAATTTATTTTTGTTCCTTGAAATATTTTAATGAATTTTCTGAACTTATATAGTTTAAGTTTTTATCCCGAAATATCAAATCGTGGACTGTTGCATTGTCCCCATTTAGGGACAATAATTTCTGTTATTTTTTCTTACTTTTCTATAACATTTCCTTACGAATTTTCGGATAGACTGTGAATTAAGTCTTTTCACTAGAAAACTCCGTTTAAATGTTTTCTTCAAACTCGAGGCCTACTGCTAAGGAGACAATACAAATATTTTTTAATTCATAACATAAGGACAAAGACAAATTGTAATGCATTCTCTAATAGAAAAATTTTGAACAAAAGGCGCGCAGACACATTACCTTTTTCTTTTTTTTTTTTTTTTTAAAAAGCGGTAATACTAGAAAGGCTTATGACACCTCTTTTCAACTACATTGCTTCGAGTTACTTCGAGTAATATGTATGGAAAACAAAAACTTCGAGTGCCAAAGGTTAAATACAAAATTGTAAATAACCTATTAAGTCCGACCGAAAATTAATAATATTTTATTGCTTTGAAATGTGATTTTTCATTTACGTAATTGCCTATAGAGTGTTATCAATTATTAATTCTCAAGAATTTTATAAAATAATCTCATATAACATCTTGCACATTAATCGAATGAAATGATATGGAAAACGGTAATCATATCGTATATGTGTTTCGTATATAAAAAATCATATTGTAAGTGTGTAATGAAAACATATATATCGCCGCGGTTTTAACAGGTCAAACAGAATGAGGATCAGAATGACCTATAGAGTGTTATCAATAATTAATTCTTAAGAATTTTATAAAAAAATATCTCATAGTACATCGTGCATATTAATCGAATAAAATGGTATCGAAACGATAATCATATCGTACATATGTCGTATATAAAAATTCATATTTCAAGCATTTATGGAAAAAATATATTATCAGTTTTAATAGATCAAGCTAACCATAAGCGTTCGATTGAAGCAAGTAATCAGAATGAGGAATGATATTTCCTTGCAATATGCGACCATATTTCATATCATTTATCATATTTAATAAGATAGTATGATAAATGCTTTAGAAAATGCTTGCTTATAAAATGATTTTACAAATTTCACTTTGACGAAAATTTTTCAAGAAGTAATTAGCTTTGCCCCCCGTCTTTCACTCTCAAGGCGTAAGTGACACTATAGGTGATGGCAAAGACAATACTAAGATCTTAAAATTGATTATAATCATGGACTTTCTTCGTATCAAAACGGAAACGTAACACAACTTCCAAATAGGATTTCATATTTATTCTTTGAAGAGATTTTAGTTTTTTAAAATAAAAAGTTATTCGCACTTCGGCGAGAGCATATATAGTCCGGAATAATATCCAAATTTTTCTTTGATATTGGATGAAGTCATAGTGCTATTTAATAGGTTGTGGTAGGTGTTTAATCTTTTTTTTAATTTTTAGTATTTTAATTACTTTTTTAGTTTTTAGTATTTAATTTCTTTTTTTAGTTTTTAGTACTTTATTTTTTCTTCTTTAGTTTCCAGTATTTTATTTTTTCTTTAGTTTCTAGTACATTATTTTTTTTTTAATTTTTAGTATTTTATTTTTTTTTTAGTTTTTAGTACCTTATATTTTTTCTTTTATAGTTTTTAGTATTTTCTTTTTTAGTTTTTAATATTTTATTTTTTTTTTTAGTTTTTAGTATTTTAATGATTTTTTTTAGTTTTTAGTATTTTATTTTATTTTATTTTATTATATTAAGCGTTCATTTAAAAATATCTTTAAAAATATTTAATAATAATTTATAGAAAAGTTTTTTTGATTTGAAGAAAAACTAATATTGAAAAATTTAACATAAAACGCGAGGAATTCTATTTTTTCTTATTTGATTTGGAAACATAAAGTGGAAATCAGGGATCTAAAGCAATTGCGGTAAATTTTAATTTTATTTTCTATTTGTTGGAAATGGCAGGGAAACCGCTAATACTACCTAAAGCTGCCCTAATCCTAAATAATGTGCTTTAGTCTGTTATATGGTCACATATTTCTTTCTCTCCATGAATTGTTAGTTTTTCGCCTTTTTTTCCATCTCAAAGACATATATACATATATATATATATATATATATATATATATTTACGGCTATGGTTAGCTCTTGATTTATTATTTAATAATAACTCTCTCTGATGTTACACTTTTTTTTCTGTTTGGGTGTTGCCCACTAAATGTGATAAAATTTAAAAAAAAGGTCTTGCGTTGCGAATTAACAAAATTAAAAAATAAAACTCTTTTTTTTTTTATTTTTATTAGGCATAAAAAACCTATTTTTTTGTTATAAATTTCAACCACGTTAGCGGCAACCTAATAAAAATGATAACACGACGACAGTTCATGTTTGAATAATTGATGATTTTTTGGACACATTTTTAAAATTTTTACAACAAAATTCATTATTTAGCAGGTCAACTTGAACTTGGCGTTTGTGTTTATTTTTGGTTTTTGCTTGGTGGTTTTTTTTATTTCACTTTTTTATTTTGGCATACATTTGTTCTTTTCTTCTTTTAATCAACAATTAAACAAAGATCTAAACGGTACTTTAAATACTTTCAGTGATTCTCTTCTTCTTTTTCTTTACTTTTTTTCATAAAAATGCTTTAATTATTCGGAAACAAAATTTGTTGTTCATGAATAATAAATAAAACTTATTTCAATAATGTTTTCGATTTTTTTTTTTTTTATAAATATGCTTTAAATTATTCGAAAACAAAATTTGTTTGATGATGATAAAATAAGTAAAACTTATTTCAATAATGTGTTGTTTTCGATTTCCTTTTTTTTTATTTATATATTTTTTTTTTATTTGTTTACTTCTCTTATGTCGGTTAAATAGCAGCTTTCGCGTTCCGGCCAATTCGAAGGTTTACATATGACTATAGTCAATGCCGTTCAACAGCTACATAGTTGGTCGGCTACTCATGTGTGTGTGTATATAAAGAAAAATTTTGTATAAACAATCATCGCGGTTTGGCAGAAAGATATATAGAAATAGAAACAAAAGTTTTAAAATGCATGTGTGTGTGTGTGTGTATATTACAACAAGCGATCGGTTGATCGTTCGTTCAGTTTATTAAACACAACAAACCAATCGATTGACCATATGATCATTTAAACGATTACAATTGCGGAGAAACTCTTTGGTCCATCTGTTGTTCACTCACAATTATGCAAAATATTCTTACACGTTTTTGTCTGATTTATCAAGTTATTTTTATATATAAAAAACTTAACTCTCTTATTTCTCTCCTTCTCTCTGTCTCTCTCTCTCTCTCTCGTTTTCTATTTTTCTCTCTTATTCTTAGATTTTTGCTTTTTGTAGACTACTAGCGGTGTTGGTCAAGCGTATATGTTCTGTTCGTTCGTTCGATTTATTTGTTATTGTTGATAGTGAGAATAGACTCTCATTTCTAATGCAAATGCTTATGTTAATGCAGTTATGTATTTGTAGTGATTTGTGTTTAGGAATAGACAGAAAAAAAAAAACAAATAAAAGAATATGTTATTCTTCGGAGACTTTTTCAACGATGCCTTTCTGGCTGCTACGTCATTGCATTTGACATATTCTCTGCATATATATTAGTAAACGCTTATAGAGAACAATTAATTGATATAATATTTGTATTCATTACAGGGCGTATATTATAAGTTGATGATATGTTTGTAACGCATACCATAAAATATAATACAGTATTATTGTAATATACTTAATCAAATCGAGAAGCCTACTTTAGTTATATTTATAAGTCTACTTTTACTATTTGATAAAATTACAAATAGTTTGATACTAAAACAGAATATTAAAAATGATTTTGAAACTTTTCCAATTTGTTTAAACTGCAATGCGCACAAGTCAAGGTCAGAGATCCAGAAAATATGTACAGAGGTATACGATGTTATGTCCACGAGTTGAACAGATTGTACTTGTCTAAGCACACCGCTTGTTACAGATATGGTCTTTGAAACCAATACGTGGTTGTATTAAAGTGGTTACCGAATTTAATCTAGTTCCACCAACTGATATCTGCTATAGATCGATCAGTTAGAACTTTGGGAATTTTTTGTAAAAGAAAGGTATGGGAATTTTCTTTAAAAATCCGATCCTTCTCAATTTTTTTCCCATTTGCATGCGTTTTTGTAGGTTTCTTCTAATTCAATTTTCCGTTTTCGAATGAACATAATTATTTTTTCATCTTGTTCCAGAGTTTTCAAAGTTCTTTATAAATATTTGTGATAAGAGTAGTTGCAGCAAGATTGAAGGGTAAAACAAACGATCTAAACAGCATAACTATTCCAAGTCATATTTTAGACTAATTTATTATTAAATATTATAAGGATGCATGTAGATTTTAGAATTTCTGAGTGGCAAGTCCGTTAACAAAATATATTTTTATATTATTTACATGTAAGCATATCGAGCATGCATGATATGCATGATGTACTTAATACTTAATACTTAATGGTCCTGGGCATTCGTTACTTCGTTTCAATTTCTCCGTCCGAGTACATTAGGATTTCGCATGTGCAACGGTTTGTGTGCAGTGCCCACGGATAAATAATGAAAATCCCCAATGTTCCCGCAATAAGCTAGCGAGTGTCGAGCAAGCTTCAACTTAGAACTTATATCGTTTATACTCAAGTAAATTAAATTTCGTTTTACGTACGTGTCGATTGCTTAACGTGGGGCCCGAGGATAAATAATGAAAACTCCCCAATGATCTCGCAAAAAGCTAGCTGATCTAGATACACGCATTCGTGCGAGCTTCGACTTGGAACTTATAAATTTAATTAATAATTAGTATAATATAAATATAATAATTAATAATAATATAAATTTAATCTCATTTTACATACGTTACGATTGGCTAATATGAGGCCCAAAGTAAGTAAGTAAATTACCTTTCTTCGGCATACTAGGGAATCACATTAAAAGGCTGATCTCGCTACGGGGTCAGAAAACCTCAGCTAACCATTGGAAGGATAGTACAGGATAGCGGCGAGCAAAAAGGTTTATCAAATCATCCGGCATAGCGCACAAACTATTGGCGGTACACACGAGCGACTTACGACTGATCACGGCCTTCTTCTACACGGGTCATAACTCCCTCAGACGTCACCTCAAAATTATGGGTACCTCGGATATCAATTCTTGCAGATTCTATGAAAGGGCAGTGGAAACGTCCTATCATACCTCGTGCAAATGTGAGGCAGTCTGCAGTATCAAACACCAGGTGTGAGGCGAACATTTTGTAACGGCGGATACGGTACGGAACACTGAGCCTAGGAAAGTGACGGGATTCAGGTCTGTGGGTATCTGACATACCGATTCTTCTTCTTGTGGAAATGTCCTATCGCATCCTGTACGAATGCGAGACCATCTGTCGAATCCGACACTAGGTGTTGGGCGAACATTTCATAATATAAAATACAGTATGATATTCCAAACCTTTAGGAAAGTAACGGGATTTATTACCATGCTAAAGCGGAAGGGCTAGGGGAGGAGACGATTAAAATAGATATTAATAGGTAAAGAAATAAAAAAAACTAAATGAACTCCATTTTCTTTATTACGTACAATAACGGTGGGCCGATGGAGACCAATAGATAGCATGAGTAGAGAATGGCTCTGTGCGTTCTGACAACTGGTCCGGCGGTTAGGTTCCTTTTGTCCATTCTATTAAAAATGGGTTTCGGGTGTACAATTTCCTTATATGTAACGGTTTGTGGAGTGTTCGCGGCTAAGTAGTCAACGATCTCGAAAATAGCTAGTTTACCTAGATACTTGCATCCATCTGTTAAGCGACCTGCTCCGACTTAGAACTTATATCGCTTATATTCAACTTGTTTTTAATGTCAAGTTACTTAAGTTATATGAAAGTGGCTCCGAATGTAAGCCAAATAGATACCAATTCGAAGTACGAAGTAAATAAGTAAGACAATAGGTAAAACTAAATTAATTCTATTTCATTTATAACGCTACATAAATGTTGCACATTGAGGCTAGTTTATGGAATATTAAACGTTTACATAGCATGCGTTGCTTACAGAATGTACAGTTACGCTTCTTGTGTGTTAAGAGATCGTGTACATGTTATGATTTGAATAGAATAGTTTATGGATGATGTATCGCTCATGTCGCGGTTGGAAGAGGCACCATGTAAGTTCACCCTTAGAAAGCCTACAGTGCTGATGATTTTTGTTTTCCGTTCCTTGGTCACCCTTTTAAGGAGCATGAAAATTATTTTTCTTTTTTCAATGTATAGTACCTCTGTCATTTTTCCACCAAATTTTGTAAAAATAGAAGTAAAAACTTTTTTAAAAAAAAGGATCTTTAGATTAACGATTTTATCACAATATATTAGAGTATTATTAAAGTAAAACGTTACTACCCTCCTATAAAAAGCTGCAAGAGTTTCATAAGATATGTTTGCCTTGGTTTACAATTCCACTGACGTCAAAACAATGACTTTTGCCGACAAACTATTCAGAGATATTCTACGTTTCAAGTTAGTTGCTAAGTCGGTAAAAATGAAAAAATATATTATAATAATTACAACTTTAATTAAACATATTGTTACGAAAATCAGAAACTGGTAAATTAAATCGGCAGTAAACTTGCCGAAATCTATGACCAAGCAAATTCCCTCTAATGTCCTTTACCTCTGTCGTAATCATAAAATAAAATCGCATTGGCAACTAGTGATGAAGGCAAAAATTGGAGAAAATTCCTCTGAAATTTATCATATAAAGGGTTTTAAAAAATTACGCCCGGGAAATCTATACTATTCACTATGTAGTGATCTAAGACTTTATCTGAAGGGAAATGAAAAAATGATAATTCGGTAATAATATCTTTTACAGTATATAATATAATATATAACATAATATATTATATAGTATATAATATATAACACATAATATATTATATATGATATAATATACAATATAATATATAATATAATATATAATGTAATATACAATATAATATGTAATATAATATATAATACAATATATAATATAATATATTTTAAAAAATATATGTATACAATATAGTAAAATAAAAACAAAATTAAAAATACAGGAACAATTTATAGCAATGCAGTGGTATATAAAAATTCGATGTAAGCCGAGTATAATTTCTTCCTTTTTGTTTTTCAATTATTTAAATATAAAATTCAATGCAAAAAACAAAAAAAAAACAATATTTCCCTTAATTACTGGAACTTTTTTCTAAGAAACGCATTTATGGTAAATATAAAATTTTGATGACTCTGTCTAATTACAGATTCTATAAAAAAAAAAAAACAAAAACTATGAATAGAAGATTTTAGGTGATATACATATTCCCTCTTGATTACACATGCACAATATAGACATAAGAATTACGTACGTCACACGCCTTAGTAGTGGCATGTTTGAAATGAATTTAAAAATGCATGATGATTAATGGGTGTTATAGCCTCGCAATTTCCATATATTATATATGTTAGTTAATCATTTGTTGTTCACTGTTAAAAAGGGCTTTAATTAATTTGTAATTGCTATAAAAAAAAAAAAAACAAATGATTTTTTTTTTTTTTAATGTAAGAGAGTACTGAATGGTGTCAATTAAAAACTAATTGTTTAGTGGTTTCATACGTTTTATTTTTCAAATTTCATTTAAATGAATAATTGCGCAAAGAGTTGACGACAGATTAATTATGTTGTTCGACTAGTAATAGTAATAAACACCTTTTAAATAAGCTGCTGTACGGTCATACTTCACAAATCGAAAGAAAGAAAAAATCAGAACGAGGGTGAAAACAAAAACACACATTATAACATATAACAAACACTTTTAGTAACACATTTTCATAGAATTTTTAATATGAAAAAAAAAAAAAAATAGAAAAATTTCTTCTGTAATTTTCTTCTTTTAAATGAAACACATTAGTTGATGTTGGGTCCAAGGGGAGAAATGATGATAAATTTTATCGTGATATTAAAATGGACATCAATGGACATTCAAGCATAAATAAAATAAAAAAAAAAAATTAAAAAAAGAATGAAAAAAAAAAAAAAAAAATAAATTTTCTTAGATCGTATCCTGGAAATGAAGCGCTTTTGTTAGTAAATGCTAGGGAGACTTTAAAAGACATACAACACAATGAAAAGATATGAATGTATGTGTGTAATGAATATATGAAATTTTTATATACAAATCATAGTTTTCTTTTCATAGAAACATTTTTGCTGTATAGTGTCAAACTTTAGAGATGAGAATATCTAGCAGATATTTTTGATATGAAAAGTAAAAAAAAAAAAAAAAAAAGGAAAAATAAATCTTAACTAACTCTTCTTCTTGCACATTCACGACCAAATCTTTAAAAAACTTTGTACGTAGAATTTCCAATGATGATCCCAAAATTTCCTCATTTTGCATTTGTCAGGTTAAGATTTTTGAAATCTCAATTTATTAGGGTATAAACTCTTCAAAAGTTCTTAAAATTCTACATTGTGTGGTATTGACGTTATATGCCTGTCATCCTATTACGAAATGTATTTGGTTATGTGTTATGCGTCCTGCGCTTTTGTTTTTGTTTTGCATTAAGGAGATGATGTATGTTGTCAGAAGAATTTGTATTCGGTAGCGTACTTGTATGTAAGCAACGAGTCATTTACATGCATCGTATCTGTTATGAAATAGAAAACTTGCGTTTTCATAGGTTTAAGTTTGTGAAAGTTTTTCTTAGGGAAATAACAAACGTCAATAACTCAAGTTTATATGGCAAATTATGTTCTATTTCATACCCTACATGATACCTAACATTGTATTATAAATCTATCCAGCTTAGGATAGATCTACTTTTTATTATACCGATCGAGTCAAAGCCATTTTCTGAATAAATTTAAGCTTATCTATCTATCTATCTATTTGTCTGTCTGTCTGTCTGTCTGTCTGTCTGTCTCTCTGTCAGTCTAGGGAAATTATGTATCTGACACGTCAGAACTTAAATGTACCGCATCTTCTATCTCTTCGGGGACCCAGCTATAAACGTCATTGATTTTGAACAAATGGCGGCTAAATGAAGATTAAGGTTTTATCTACTAAACCTCGGCGACGCGTATTTTGCGGATTGTAGGAGGAGGCTCGGGAGTTGCTTCTATTTTAGATGAACCGATAGTTATCTGCAAATTTAGGTCATAATACTACTCTGGCATGCCAGTTGTTGTCTATGACTGATTATGGTGGTAATTGAGCTAGGAGCCCAAGAATGTGTCGATGTCTTTCCAAGTACATAATAACAACAATAAACTAGGTGGAGGAAGTTCACTTCCGAGTGAGTACAATAATACTAAAGTGAATAACTAATTACTCGGGGATCATGTGCCCAAATGAGAGAGCTCTTTGTACTATGTTGGCAACGCCAACAAACTTTGAGAATACTTTGTTGCCTGATCGCTGGCGCGATCCTTTGGGAAATATTGAGGTGGTTGTTGGAAAATGAGTTGGATTTACCCTCCGACCAGAGGGAAACAATGGTCTGTACCTGGTGGACGTTTGTTCTGGTCCTTTGCGAGTTGCGGAGCCCCCCTTGTGGGGATTGTTCGAAAGCCCGGAGGACGGTGACTTAGTCTAGCATTTAAATATACCGTGGGATAAGTCCTTCACCTTCAGGTGACCACGTTAAACCAATTGAGAAATCTGTCTGTCTGTCTGTTTTTCTGTCGGAATGTCACTCTGCTTGTAAGTCTGTCTGTCTCAGGTCTATCCATGTATTTTTCTGTTCAAATTACTTTGAGATATTTATATGAAATTTGATATATAAGAGGGTGTTTTTGCACGTTATTGGAAGTCGATTTGATTGGACTATTTTTACGGTTATTCCCCATATAACTCCCTTTATCAAAAATGTTTCTTTATACGAAAAACATTGTAAAATCTATTACAATATGGTTCGACGAAAGCCAAGAGAAGCTGGTATTTTGATTATGTGATTATGTCCGCCTGTCCACATATATTTTTGTTTTCGATCTATAGGTAGGAATTTATGGAAATATTTTGACGGAATCTGGTGTACTGACCTTTACGAGGTGTGAGAACAATACATCTTTGTTATGATATTAAATGAGAAGAAGTTAAAAAATTCAAACGAAATTGCCCTAATAAAAATGAGGAAGGCAACGTATAATTTTCGATATTTTATCACGAAAGTAAATGAAGACTTGCTTTAGGTAAAGTCACGTAACATATCTAATGGCCCACCTTTGTTGTTTGTTTTTAAATATTTTGTTCATTATTTTGGAATTCCAAAACTATAAAAATGGTCTTCGACATTCAAATATATATATGCTTATTCTTCCCTTTCGAAGATATTTTGCTTCAAAATTCTTGTTTTAGTTGGTGTATCTGTCAAGGAGAGAATTGCACGATCTGCTCGACACGGGAAGTGAAATCACGCAGAAAACGGAGAGAAAACATGTAGTTCTGCAGACGAATTCGTAATCAACTTACTTGCAACGACGGAAGTACTTGCAACGATGGAAGTACTTGCAACGATGTGAGTACTTGCAACGATGTAAGTACTTGCAACGATGTCAAATGCATTAAAAGCTTTCGAATTGCTCTCAGCTTCCTATGGTCAATCGATGATCATCGCAATTGACATATTTTTGCGTGAAATTGGTTTCAAATGGATATAAATAATATCTAAAGACATTTGCTAGAGAGTTAGAGAATTTAGAAATCGGTAAGTAAGATGGCAGGCCGTACCATTGTAATAGGGACTCATTTGTCAGACGTAGTCTTTTCAGAGCGTTCGGAAAAAATCCAAAAATTTCAGAATTTTTTAACATGTACTAGGAAGTTCAAAGCATTTTTTAAATTAATAAAGAAAACATTTTTTTTTTAAAACCTCGAGTGGTTTCCCTCTTTAAAGAATACATAAGAAAAAACTATAAACATTCTTGATTAATACGAATGGTTATGAATTATTCATTATTCATGTGGGAAATACCAATTGTTTTATTATTATTGAAAGAATTTGTATGGTGTTTAACGCGTCAGTTTTACCAACAAAAACATACAATTAGTATGTAAATGGCATTATACGAATAATCCTTTAATGAAGGCAAATCATTAAAAATAAACAAATAGGTTTAAAAAGATCGCTGGTATCGCGATTGGCACAGACAAAATACAGCTGACCGCGAGAAGCGTAATGCAGGAGAATTGTAATCAAAAAGATTCAGAAAATCTCTCAGCATACCGTACAAGCTATTGGAACTACGAAGGAGCGACCTATGATGGATTATGGACTTCTACAGGGGTCGCAATGCCCTTAGGTATCATTTGAAAAATATAAATAATTCAGATACTAATTCTTGCAGATTTTGTGAAGCGGCGGTGGAAATGTTCTATCAGATCCTCCGCAAATGCGCGGCCATCCGTAGAAACGGACACCAAAGTAAGATGTAATGTGGATTCTTTTTGACATTACAATTCGACAATGTGCGGTGATCTCCTAGATGTTTTCCTGTTGTTTTCAATCAATGCTGATCTGGTGGAATTCCCTCTTTGTCCTGCAACTTGACTTTTACATTTTCGACAGTATCAGAGGGCTCCACGTCAAGAGTGATAGCCTTGGCCGTAAGAGTTTTTGTAAAAATGCGCATATTGCAAATAGTAGACTTTCCCCTTTCCCCTTTATACTGCGTGACTAAAAAAAAGCGCATTAGTGGAACCATATGGCAATTCTTCATCTTTTTATAATTAAAAAATTGTTGGAGTACATTATGGCTGAGAAGAGTGAAGATCTGTTTAACTTCTCCATTATACGAATTGCAATCATATGCAATCAAATCTCAATTATCAGATGCACGTTAGCTACTTAGTAGGAAATGATAACAAGAAAAAAATAAGTAAGAAAACTGTATTCGTCTGTGCCGAATCTTTTACACCCAGCAACTTTGTCTTAAAAAAATGGAAAAAATAAGACCAGGTAGTCGTGACAAATTTTTTTGTTTTTATGAAATCTTTTGGAAGTTTTTAATGAGCACTGAGAAAACAGTCGTGTTTCCAGGCTTATTTGATACTATAGCTTATTTTATATTGTAGGCGTGGACTGCGATCGATTTAGCTCGTCTTCAATAGCAACGTATGTGAAAGAACTTCTAATGCTTCTCGTAATTTTGTAGCCGATATCTTTATTTTTTCGGCCAAGAATATGTTTACCTCGAACATTACGTAGATAAGCAGACATGCCGATGGACAGAAGGAAAGACGGACCGAAGGACGGACGGACAGACGGTCGACTACGTCTGGCTGCATTCCGAATTCGATACCGATCAAAAATATATACGCTTCGTGTATAGTAGTTTCTGAAGCATCTTTCTTAATGTTGCACGAGTTTTCGCAAAAATGTTAGACTTCAATATTTTCGATATGTTATACCGAGCGGGCTAGTGGTGTATCTTTTATATTTTTGCACAGTGACTAAGGGATAGCTAGCGCAATATTTGTAGTAATTTTTATAAATCTATCTGCTGTCGTTTATGAGTTATGA
>KK351151.1:359755-389991 GCA_000671755.1 Glossina brevipalpis
ATTATTAATCCCTTTCAAAACGTAAACTGATGTAATGTTAACCTTGACAATGAAACTTTTTCTTATTATAGTAGACAGAGAAATTGGAGAGAAATATGTGTGAAGAAAAAAAGAGAAAAACACAGGATTGCCATAAATTATAAAAGTCTCCATAGGTTTTCTTCTTTTTTTTTTTCTTTAAAAGCAAAATCCGCACTTCCCTTCTTCCCTCTTATTTAATGCGAAAGTTGTTAAGGCTTTGTGGTAAGACTTTCTGAGAATTCAAACTACTATGTACGCTTAATATTTGAGTAAAAGTTAATGAGAAAAATACCGTCCTAGATTGAAATCTTTTCTTTAAGTTATCATCTATCACAGTGACAAAGAGTTTTATTCTAATTCTCTATATTAATTCTCTAGATGATATCTGCTTATATTTTATGTTCATTGTTAAGTCTTATGAATATTTGTCTGAAATAATCCAAAAACGCGTCAGAAATCTGATTAGTATTTGTATCTATATGGACTATTTGTATCTATATGGACTGCTGTAGTTGTGCGGACTATTTCTATTTGTATGGATAACTTGTCTCTATATCTGTACGGACTATTTGGATCCGTAAGGACTATATCTGTATCTGTATGGACAACTTGTATCAGTATCTGTATAGACAACTTGTATTTGTATCTGTAAGGAAAACTTGTTTCTGTATTGACTATTTGGACTACTTGTATCTATATGAACTATTGGTATACGTATGGACTATTTGTATCAGTATGGATATCTTGTACCTGTACGGATTATTGGATCTGTAAGGACCATACGTATCTGTATGGGCAACTTATATCTGTATACGTTTCTGTATGGACAGCTCGTATCTCCATCTGTATCGACAACTTGTAAGGACAACTTATATCTCCATGGACTGTTTGTATCTGTAAGGACTATATGTATCTTCATGGACAACTTGTATCTGCATCTATAAGGATAACATGTGTCTGTGTGGGCTATTGGTATCAGTCTGGACTATTTGTATCCGTATGGATGGCTTGTATCTGTATTTGTATCTGTAAGGACTATACGTACCTGTATGGACAACTTATATCTGTATATATTTCTGTATGGATAGCTCGTATCTGTATCTGTATGGACAATTTGTATCTGTATCTGTAAGGACAACTTCTATCTATATGGGCTATTTGTATATGAATGGGCTATTTGGACTTGTGTCTGTATGGACAATTTCTATCTGTATGGACTACTTTTATCTGTATGGATTATTGGTATCAGTATGGGCTACTTTCCTCTGTATGGATTATTTGCAACTGTAAGGGCTACTTGCCTCTGTATGGATTATTTGTATCCGTAAGGGCAAATTGTGTTTGTATGGATATGGTATATTGACCAATAGTATCTGTTCTATTTGTATCCGAATAGATTATATGTATCTGTATGTAATACATATATCTGTGTGGATTATTTGCATCTATATAGACATCTCGTGTCTGTGTGGACTATTTGTATTTGTATGGATTATATATATCTGCACGTACTATTTGTATCTGTATGCATTATATGTATCTGTATGGACTATTTGTTGTTTTATGGACAATTTGCATTTGTATATAGCATGCTTTTGATAATTTAAGGGTACGTTCTCATAGGATATCGTAATAAATATTGCAAATACAAGGTATTTCTGTAAAGTGTTTATCCACATTACAGCTAATATGTAGTGTTTGTTATGTTGCTGAAATACAATCGAATGTATTTATAGATAATAAAATGATAATTATAAAAGTTAGAAAAAAAATAATTCATTCCCGAAGAATATTTTCAAGCCTTACTTAATTCCTGTCTTATTTTATTTTATTTAAATCATTAGAATTTTTTTTTTTGACAGTAAACATTGTCCGTTTTAACGAGTATGTGATGAAAAAACATAACCTAACGTGTGATGGAAGGGTCGTTGAGTTTACTTTACTCTTTATAAGTATATTTCATTTGCATATTCATTTTTATCCCAAAATTAACCAAAAATTAAGGTCACCATCAAATTAACCCAAAAAAGTTCTTTGGAAGTAGAAAAGTGATTTAAATAAATGTTTGATTTTATTATACCGTTGTTTTTGGGCGGAGTAAAAATGTAATTGAATTAAGAATTTTATTAAAAATTAAAACGAAAAAAAGACAATTTTAATTAAAAATTTCTTCTTACCATTTGGGTTACCTTCAAAATAATGCTTTTAAAACACTTGGCACATTTTTTCTTTTTTGTTTTTGCAATATTTTTTTCTTAATCTTTTATTTGATTTTTCTTTAGTAATTTTTGGTATTGTTTTAAGTATCTTTTGTTTTTTTTTTTTTTTTTTATTTTTAATTAATGAGAGCAAACATTTTAAATATGTATTTTTTCTAATGATGATGTTTAGATTTTTGTTTTGTTTTGTGTTGTTTCTGTTCTGTATTTTTTTTCTTTTTTTTTTCACAATGGAAATTTCTTTTATTATTGAAATTTTAACTTTCGTAAAGATGGGCTTTTTTTCTTGCATTTAATATTTTATTGTCCAATTGGATGTGGACATGATTTGAGAAATGTTTGTTACTACTAATGTTAGAATTTTAATACCCATTACAAAAAGAAATTAATTCAAAAAAATTATATATACATTGTAAAATAAAATTTAAAAAAAAAAAAACGAGATATATCTTTTTTGTCGTTCGTTAGTCTATTTTCTTGCTTTGGAACTCGGAGGAACAGAAAAATTTACAGAGAAAATTGAAACCCGACATATATGTTTTTATTATAGATCTACCTTTTGAGGAGAAACGAAGTTGGAACTTATTTTTGTCCCACATTTTATATTAAGTTTATATTACATATTGTAGAATTAGGTTAAGTACTTCTAGTTTATAGTAGAATTAGAATAAATATTTCTAATCAAAGATTAAATACTTGTAATCAAAGTTAATACACAAAGAAAAAACTTAGGAGAGGTCGAACCAGGTAGAGGAGAAGACTTTCTCTCTCCTTCACCCTCTCTCTCCGTTTTCGCATGTAGTTGAGTGCCCAAATGCGTTCTAAGCTATTAAAAAGGGAAGATTCTCTGATAATACGGGGAAGAAGGATACAAGTCGATCAATAGGTATAAAAGGGTATTAAATACTTTACTATAAGTAAGTGGTAATTGATCAGTATATGAAACAAAATTAAAGAAGAGAAATATTATAATTAGTGTGTGGTAATATATGGAAGAAAAAAAATACTTTAAGAGGGTGTCTCAATGTGCAAAATGATAGATAATTAAATGAAGATAGTCTCTTCTCTCCTTAGCAGTGCAGTTAAAAAAATAAAAATAGATTTTCTTGTAAGGACTCTCGGTACCGATGACCGGTTAACTCTATCCGTATACGTCCTTACAACCTAAAAAAATACTTCTAAAGCGAGCTCTTCAAGCTATTATTTATGTTAATGAGTATTATTTATGTTAATGAGTTTATAACAAATACTTGGTTGCTTGCTATAACTATTAAGGACAATTGAAAATTTTCACCAACTCATTTGGAACGCTTAGGACGAGCCTTAAAGTTTCACTCTCATTATACGGATTATGAAAGAATGCGGACTTATCGTGAATATTTAATTAAACCACCTTATAAAAGCCACATTTAAAAAGACTTCGTTTAGAAGAAAGCTTTGCAAGTATTTAAGTAATGGGTATTGAAAATCCGCCTAAGACGAACACACTTTTCTTTTTTCGCATTTAAATTTTACGAATTTTTGGAAATTTTTTTTTTTTTAATTTTTAATGTTTCTTTTCTTTTTCGTATGATTAATTATAATTTATTAAGAAAATACTGGAAAACCGTTTTTGTTTGTAATTTTAAGACTAAAATTTATACCGTACGGATTAATTTATTTATTTATATTTGTATATATATATGTATATATATATATATTTATATATATTTATATTTATATATATATATTTATATATATATTTTATTTTAGATTTTTCTATGAAAAAGTTTATAAATTTTGAGTATTTTTTTATTTTAGTTATACATACATATATGTACTGTTACGCATAGCAATTAATTTAATTAATTTTAAAAAGTTAACATTTATGTTAAATTTTTTTCTTGTACAACTTTTTAAAATATTCTTAACGTTAAGGAATGGCTTATTTGGAATTTTTTTTCTCGTTTTCGTAACATATGTATTAATTTACAGAATTCCAATTGTAAGCCGTTTATATGCTAAAGATTTTTACTTACGAGAAATCAATTCTTGGTGGCTTTAGTATTTTTTTGCATTTATTACAACACATGTATTTGCAATAAAATTTACAGAGTTTTCTTCTTTCTTCGTTCTTTGTTCTTTTCTTTTTATTATTATATTAATTGCTTATCATACGCTACTGCTTTTACAATACAAATTACAAATATATTTATATATATATTTAAGATAAAGTATCTACAAAATATTTAGAAATTATGTTAATGGAAATTTAAATTATTAATTTTGATATATATATTAATATTATTATTAATTGTAATTAACATTTAATTACACAAATACTCATCATATGTTACATTTAATTAGATTAAAAAAATTTTAAATTTCAATGAACTTGCTTCTTTTAGTTTACATTTTTCCATTTCATGTCCAATATCTCTTTCCAAATTTAATTGTCTGTATATGATTTAATCGCATTAAATCGTACATATTCTTGCTCAGCCTACCATTACAATTATTACTTCTGGTTTTTTAAGAGATTTGTTTATCAGATAAACAAATCCGGCCTGTGGACCCGCCTTTAGTTTTATACATCAGGTTGCCATTAGAAGTTCGTAATGTTTCATTTCTTTTTTTAAGTATTCTGTTTTTCCTCGGCCATTAAGCCATTAAGCCATCTCTTGGCTATTTCTCTTAATAGCCACTATCGATAATGTATGATGAGGTAATAGATGTCTTTCTTTCTTTCTTCTCAGTTAAAGATGTAGGGAAGACACCCCTTCAGGTATATGTATTTTTTTCGAAAACTGTTTGCCCATATATGATGAGATAATAGATTTACCTTTCCTTTCATTTGACTTGAAGACTTAGGGAAGACACCCCAACAGGTATATGTATTCTTTTCCATAACTGTTACCCATATATGCTGAGAGAATAGAATAATTTTTCCTTTCATTTGACTTAAAGATTTAGGGAAGACATCCCGTCAGGTATATGTATTCTTTTCGATAAATGTTACTCATGTATTCTGAGATAATAGATTTATTTTTCCTTTCATTTGACTTAAAGATTTAGGGAAGACATCCCATCAGGTATATGTATTCTTTTCGATAACTGTTACTCATGTATTCTGAGATAATAGATTTATTTTTCCTTTCATTTGACTTAAAGACTTAGGGAAAACACTCATCAGGTGTATATGTTCATGTTTTCCGTTCAGTTCGCTTTTCATTTCGTTTCGCTGGGAAGTAAAAATATTGAAACAGGCCTGTGGTTTCTTAGTCGATATGAGAATAGATTAGCCCGTCTTCAAGAGCGTCTATGGTAAAAAAAATTACTACTGACAACTCACAGCAATGGTTGCTATAAAAAATATTTATAAAAATGTTGCTAATTGTTACCTTCTTAAATGCAAAAGTAAACACTCGAACGAATAGATTTACTTTACCGCAATAAGCAAAATTATTTGACAATTATGTGTTGGTTTGAAACTGGGGGCAGTAAAAATTCATGCTAAGTTCACTATCTTACTTGTTATCTTGTTGGTTGTTTTCGCATTTTCCCCAAAGATCTTTTACTTTGGATTATTTTATTTAATTTCGTATTTCAGTTTTTTCGTTCCCTATATCCTTCTTTTATACCTTCAAAGGATTACTTTGTTTTCTTTGGAAAAGCCCATATTGGTATCTTAGCACAGATCAATTCTTGGAAAGTCGTTCAAGTCAAGATCTTAACTCTATTATTAAAGAAAAGTTTGAGAAGATCAAAAATATAATGAACATCTAAGTTCATATAAAATGGAGAAAAATGGTTCTAGTTACCGCATAGCTAATAAGGTTTCAAGAATTGATCTGTAAGAAAATTAACGTTGAGGGAATCGATAGGATTTGACAGGTGGCATAAAAAGTCAATAAATAGCAATAGTGTTAATTATCTCTACAGGATATCTGCATGGATTGACCTGTACTATTAAACAGAAATGTTTTAATTGAAAAGAAAAAAACTGAATTATATTCTTATTAGAAAACTACCGAGCGTACACGAAAAATGTACTCAAATGATCAATAGGAAATTCTACAGAATTCGAAGCCTCTTGACAGAAGCTTGCATTCTTCTAAATTCTTAGAAGAAGCGACTTATTATTATTACAAGGAAGCTCTTGAATTTTAATGTGACTGTGAAATGCGGACAGGCAGTATTAACACGAAAGTGTATTCAAATGATGATAGGAAGTTCTACTGAATTCTAAGTCTCACTTCAAAGGTTAACATTCTCTATTCAAAGTTCCTTAATTTCAAGGTCGACAAAATATACCCAAAGCACTGTTAACACTGTTTGTTGAACAAGAATATGTGCAGCGAATTAATTTTTTAATATATGTTTCCTTTTTTTAATACCCATTAAAAATGTAGTCTGGTGTTAAAATTCTACTTAAGGTAACATTCGACACGTATTGTTAACGGTTTTTATTAAACAAAATTCCAAGACTGGATAGTAAATAAATGTTCAAAAGTACTTAAAAAAATATAAATAAATAACTGAGAAAGAAAAAGAAACTTTATGAACTTATGAAATATAACAAATATAAGGAGCTTTGACCTGCAATAGCTTACCTTAATTATTTATTATGACTTTTTTTTTTTTGAAAATATCTTGTTGTCAATTATTTCTATAGTACAATATATATCTATCGGATTAAATCCAATGTCTAAAGTACATTTTTTCTTCAAAAAAAAAAAAAAAAAAAGAATTCGATATCAATGACATAAATTAAGAGACTCGACCTACGGCCAACTCAGCATTCAATATTAAGCTAAAATATTATTTTTGTAGCTTAAATTGTGAATTTTCCAAGCATTTTTTTAATAATAATTTTTTTTTTTAATTTTAAATACCATAAATATAAATACAAATATGCACATTAACAAGTATAATATAAAATTGAAATTTTTAAATTATGCAAACTTTTTTTTGTTTTAAACTTACTTTTCATATTACGAAAAAAATTAAAAGCAATCTTATCAAAGAATGTGAAAGGGAAAGAAAAAGAAATTATTTTTAAAAATAAAAATTATTTTAAAAGTAATTACTAATGGTATTAAAATTTTGTTAAAACGATAAAAGGGGCTCGATTTTATCGTTTTAATAATTCTTTTACCATTTTTTTTTTTTTTTTAGAAACACAAAGAGAAATAATTTAATAATTACTTTTCGAAACTTATAGCACCGTTCACAGTTCGTTGTTTTATATACATATTTTTTTTTTTTGTTTTTTTTTTTTTTTGTAAGAATTGTATAGTATAGTATAGTAGTCATCCCCCAGCACAATATTTTTGAGAAAATTCTCTAAAAAGGAAGTATTTTTTAAAAATCAATCATTTTGGTTTTTATTTACCAAATCGTTTAGTTTAAAAGTGATCGCGTCGTCCAATCTAATAATGAATTGGGAGACGCTACTATTCTTCCAACTCTATTGAGTTCCAATTGTCGGCCCTTAATGAAAGTAATGAAATTAAAATTTCCATCTCTTGAATGCAAGAATATAAGCTGCAACTTTTCAACGACATTAGGCTCATTCTTGATTGCATATCTTTCTACTTTTATGTTATAATTTATGTTCATAAAAAAACAAAGAAACAAAAGAAAAATTAAAACAAGAAAGAATCGTTTAATATTTTAATTTCTAAATTTTGTTAACATTGCACTGGCAAACCTTTCTAATGAAGATAAATAAATAAAAAGCAAGCGATTGTGTTACATAGGTTTCACTCTTCATTTAATTTATATAAGTAGACAAGAAGTAGACAAAGAGGAAATAGTCTGTCATTTTATAACTCATAAGTAGACAATAATTATACAAAGGGGAAGTAGCCTAAAAACAAATAATCATCTTATAATTTAAAAGAAGACAATAAGTAGACAAAGAGGAAGTAGCCTAAACTGCAATAATCGTCTTATAATATAATTTTTAAGTAGAGAATAAGTAGACAAAGAGCAAATAGCTTAAAAGTAATTTTATAACTCATAAGTAGATAATAAGTAGACAAAGAGAAACTAGCCTAAAAACTAATAATCATCTTATAATCTATAAGTAGAGAACAAGTAAACAAATAGGAAATAGCCTAAAAGCCAATAATCATCTCATAACTTATAAGTAGACAATAAGTAGACAAAGTGGAAATAGCCTAAAAACCAATAATCGTCTCAAAACTTACAATAAGTTGACAAAGACGAAGTACTTTATTGACCTCTAAAAAATATTTTAAATAATTACCATAGATATAAACGCTACTTGAAACTTACTCTCTCAAAGTTCTTATATTCATTGGAGTTAAATTCTTGTGTAGCTTAGTAAGAGGGCAAATGGAGCTGTATATAAGAATAGTTAATTAAAAAACCTCCAAAAACGTATCAATGATGACGTGTGATTGCAGTACAGAAAAATTTAATGCTCATGTTGTCACGTTTTAGCAGACAAAATGTTACCACATAACTTAGTAATATTAAGAGTCAAATGTATAACAAAAAGTTATTGAGAAGTTCAAAAGATAAACTCGACATTTCTTTTCTATTTAAGTTACATGAAAAATGTTGTATAAAAAGGGCACATATGCAATTGAGGCCTAAAAAAAAATTCTAGTTAATGAAAAGTATATACCAATTGCTAAATAAAAACACGTACACGGACGATCACTGTATACCTTACGTGTCCTTATTGAAAAATAATAGGAGATCTATACAGTATTAAAAACATGTTACTTCTAATATTATAAGCGATCCGGTACATTACTTTCATTTTAGGAAATATTTACTAAAAATATTTTTTTTGGTATACCATAAAAGATCAGTAGTGATAATAAAAGGAGAAAAACAACAAGAAGATCATTCTCATTGATACGTATATAAAAAAAAGGACAAGCATGATGATTAGACATATATAAATAATGATTTATTCAGTAGATACGGTTTTTGGAAAAGCTGTAAACATCTTATTTATTTACCTTCATAGAAAGTAAAAATTAAAAGTTAATAAATAATAATTTAAACATTAATAAATTAAAATAATACTTAAAAAATAAGAATTCTTAACAAAATTGTAGAACAATTTCTATTTTCTACTTAATATTAAATAAATTTCTTTTTCATATATATTTTAGATTTAGTTTAACATCATGAAAGTTATAAATCTCTTAAGCTAAATGTAATATTTATATATATATATATATATATATAATATTTAATTAATTAATTAATTTTTTATGTCTTCACATAGTGCTAATATAAGATGATAGTTCACTAATTTAGTAGTTTACGAAACCTTTGCAATACTAAATCAATTTACAATATACAGTTAGTTTTCTATTTTCTTTTATTCTTTAATATTAATTGTATGTATAATAATAAGTAGAGTCCGTTGTAATTAAAAATTAATTTTATATGTAATTAATATAATACATATTTACAAGAAATATGAAGAAATATTTTTAAATAATAACAATTTGCAATTGGGAATGCGATAATCGAAAAGAAAAAAAACAACCCGATCATCAAACTGCAAAGCTGAGACTTGATCCCATTATTATTATTATTATTAATGTATCAATAAACTACGACGACCAAAAAACGATAAGACGTTATAGGATCCTAATTTTTGAATCCTTTTAAGCAAGATTTTTGGTTATATATGGTTTCTCGACAATATTTTACCTGTCGCTTAGACTTTTCCCTTAAATTTATTTATCTGCTCACCGCAAAGCCTTTTATTTAAATTCCATTTGAAACACAGGCTAATAATATCCAACGAAGATTACAAAAATAGTATAGTTTTTCAAAAACTCTTACTACACTCTTAGTAGTAGACTGACTGACCAGTTTTTTTTTTTATCGTTCCTTCTTAAAGGTGTAATTGTCTATCATTGGTCCTCAGTGATCGAATTATTTAGACTTTTATTGTTTTGAGCTGTTTGCTCATATTTGATAGATAGTCATACATATTTCTTCAGGTTTTTACGGTTCTTTCACTGAAAAATCGGGACATATTAAAATTGTCATTGTGCTACTAATAATCGAGAAAATCCTTTAAAAATTCTACTTTTTAATTTAATATCGTTTCTTAGTCGTTTGATTACTTTTCCTTTTTCAGCCCGTTCATCATTTCTCTACTTGCATCAAGAGTATTCCTTAGAAACTCTACTCCTTAAGTTAATATCGTTTCTTGGCCGTTTGATTACTTTTCGTTTCTTTATTTGATTCAAGAATAGTCCTTAGAAACTCTACTTTTTAGGTTAATATCGTTTTTTATCCCTTTGATTATTTTTCATCGTCCATCTATCTTATTCGTTTTTTTTTTCTTGCCCGTTCATCATTTCTTTACATGAATCAAGAATACTTCTTAGAAACTCTACTCTTTCTTTACTTGATGGAATAGAAAATTCCAAGTTTTCAGAAACTTTATCAATTGTTGTTATCTATAGCTTACGATTTGATACGATTGTGTCTGGTAAGAAAAAGTTACAAGTTTTATCGATTTAAAATTGAACTCGACTTATCTATCAAAGCGACAATAAAAAGAAAAACTATTTAATCAGTTAAGATTGACTCAGTATGGAGACCTCTTTCTTTCTTTCTTTTTTTTCTTTATATGTTTTGTTTAATAATTTACTTTTGAAAGCAAAAAAGTTTCTTTCTAAATCATTTATCGAAGAGTACTAGCAGTTTTATTATAGGGGAACTAAATTAAACAAAATAATTTACGTGATTGAATTCAGTGCACATGTGACAAAAAAATATGTATGATTATATATATATATATATAGATGTATGTATGTGTGTATGTAAGTATGGATGTATGTATGCATGTGTGCTTGTATGTACGCTTGTATGGATGTATGTATGTATGCTTGTATGGATGTATGTATGTACGTAGGTATGTATGGATGTATGGATGTATGTATGTATGCTTGTATGTATGTACGTATGTATGTATTTACCTATGTATGTATGTATAAGTAGTTGTGTTAAGTCAGACATATTTACCACTAATCATATTTCATAGCGTGTGTTACGCTCTTGTGTTACACATTTTTTTGCTTCGACTTAATAAAATTAAATTTAATTCCTTAACATACATAATAAATGATATTTGAAATAAACGTGCGCGTGCGAGCGACACGTGTTGAATAAAACATTGTTCGTGTGTGTGTGTGTGTGTGTGTGTGTGTGTATGTGTGTATGTGTGATACATTAAAAGCGCCGAGCGCTTCTCAGACTCTGCGTGTGGGTGTGTGTGTGACGCGTTTCTCCTTATTTTCATTTAAATTTAAGTTTTCATATACAAATACTTTTTTGTTTTAATCAGTTATGAGTTAAGTTAAGTTAAGTTAAGTAATATAACAGTAGTGGAAGACTTCCGCTTACATAAAATAGTTTTTAACACATTTAGTTTTGTTATTGTAAGAATCTTTTTTTTTGTTTTTGTATTTTATATTTAGGTTATTGATACAAATACCAACATTTATATATAATTTATTATGAATTCATTAAAAAAAAAAAAACAATTTTTTTTTCTCGAGTATTATTTTTGATTTTTATTTTATTTCATATTTTGATGTTTTTTCTTTGTTGTTTTCATTCATCTCTCAGAATAAGGGGAGAAAGTAAAGAAATATTTTTTTTTTATTTTTAATTATACTTATATTTAAGATCGTAATAATAGTAAATAATTATAAGGGTATTTCTGTTTTTTTCTCGTTTAGAACTTTTAACGGATCAGTCGTTATATATATACATATATATATATATGTGTATATATATATATATATATATATTATCTTAAGTATGTACGAAAAATTTCATTGTTTTTTTTCATTTAGAATTTTGCTCTCTGTGAAGAATTTTTAGGATTTCTTTGATTGATTGATTGTATGATTTGTGATCTCTTCTGTCTCGTATTGATTTATACAGGAAATAGATCTAGTTTTTGTTAGTTGCTGTATAGCTTATCAATGACAATGGATTTGGTTATTTTCTACCCTTTTTTTTTCTATATATATTTGTTTAAATATATCTCGATTCAATTATAATAATAATTCTCGTTACAAATCTTACTTTCTTGATGTTCTACGAATTGATTGATTTTATTTTCGGTTATTTGCAAAAAATACAAAGATTAAAAAATTAAATTAAATGCTTCGAATTTTTTTTTTGATAACATTCTAATATGACCGATTAAAAGAGGAAATTCAATTAAGGGGAGGAATTTCCAGAAAATATTAATAATAGAAATATGATTTTTTTTTTTTTTGAAAATCGCTGGGAAACTTCAACCTTGTGCCTCTGTACAGTTTATTTGAAATTATTATTAGTCTATCGAAAGAAAATAAGATCATTTTAAGTAGAATCAGATGCTGCAAGCTAACGTAGATAAGAGCCACGAAAAAGAATTATTCTATGACCCTTGAACGTTTGCTCTAATGCTTAAGGTTTGTCATAAGAAGAATTATTAGGAAGTTACAAGCAATGCTTGGAAAATTTACTTCTTCGATTCAGAATTCAGTTTTAAAGCTACGGTAGTTGGTAATTGAGAACAGTTTAATTAACGTTGCAGCTAAGTTAGATAAAAATATCGTAGCTTTCAAAAAAAAGCTCCATTAAAGGAAAGTTAATAGCAAAGTTCAAAACTTCACTTGGGTGACGATGGATCTATTACACAATTTTTTATTTAATAGTGAAAGAGAGAGAAAGCGGGGGAGAGAGAGAGAGACAGACAGACAAAGAGACAGACAGAGGCAGAGAGAGAGCGAGAGAGCGAGAGAGAGCGACAGAGAGAGCGCGAGAGAGAGGGAGAGATGCCTAAACAGACAGATAGGCAAACATAGACAGAGGGAAAAATGGAGTGAGCGGAAGAGGGAGCGGGAGAGTGAGCGAGCCAGTAAGATATCGACAGAGGGAGCGAGTGACGGATCGAGGGAGGAACCGGAAAAGGGCGCAAAAGATGGAGCGGACAGAGAGAGGCAGCAAAAGAGGGTCCACGATAGAGAGCACGAAAGGCACAGTGAGAGTGAGAGAGGAAGCGTGAGAGCAAAGAAAAAAGAAAACAAATAAATAATGAAAAAAATAAAAAAGAAACAGAGCAAAGTCAACACGCTATGCCACCTGACCGAAATCCGCAGCAGGCAGGTGCTCGTTATAGATGCATTTGTTCGTTGTTGTCATAAATTAATAATTCTGTATGTTTAGATCGATATTATCGACTTTCGTCTTTAGAATGATTGCTTTAGAAGTGGAAATTTTAAAGCTGAGATCAAGTTTTCAAAACATCTTCATTTAAGAAACTATGAATACTCTCGGCTGCTACTTATGGACGAAGGCATGTTTCCGTGTTGAAAACGATGATGAAAATATTAAGAAAAAGTTCGATCTTCTAAAGAAAACTTTTTTATGACATATAGCTGATATTGCTAAGTGGAAAAACGGACAGACTAAGATAGTATAAGTAAATCTGTTCTGCTATTCAGTTTGATTAAGAATGTAAGGGTTTAGCGATAGATATTTCCAAGCGTTCGAAACATTCGAGGAGACACTAATCCTCCAATGCGCTTAGCGTAACTATTTTATTTGATGGTTTTTTTTTTGCCATAAATTTGTCTACTTATAGTCAGCCTTATTGCTCTTAGTGCTTCTGTTTTTTTCATTCATGTAAAATATTAAATAAACAAAATGAAAAGCCATGTGTTCATATCTATGTATATTTAATGTACATATATATTTATTGTTAAAAGCTATCCGTTCTCTCAATTTGTTAAATAAATCATCCATTAAATAGGTTTAGTAGTCAAAACAAAAAAAAAAAAAAAATAAAATAAAAAAAAGAGAAATTTAGAAAATATATTTTTATGGTATTTTATGTACAATTTTCTCTATAGGTTTTTATTTTTTTTTTGAAAAATATTAACATTTAAAATTTCTAGAACTATACTTCGGAATTCTATAAATGGTTACGTGAACTTGTTGAAGAAAACCATATGCTACTAAAAATGTTTTTTTTTTTTTTTTGTATTTATTAATTAACTATAAACTTAGAAATGTTATTTTGATCACAGACGGGAACAAAGTATTTTTTTTTAAATTTTTTTTAAAATTTTTTTATTTAATTTGTAACATATAAGACAGAAAAACGTATTTAAGAAAAAACCATAATACGGAAATTGAATGCTTTTCATCTTAGATTTAGCAGGCTAAACAGAGCAATGGGTTGCCCTCAGCTTGGGGAAAATCTAGAGTAAATGAATAACTGAATGAATAAGTAAATAACTGTTCATTAGTTAAGAACCGGTCGCGGTAATAGTTGTATTGAATTCTTAAGTAGTCCTTCTTGCTGCCCTTTTTATGTTCGTTACTTTCTCTGTAGCTTATAAATCGATAATAAAAATATTGTGAAGTTTATACTGTCACGGAAGATACATTAGCTTTGCCAATGTTCAGTGCCTAGGGCATAGAATGTATATTTTTTTCATCAGCGTGAACAACAGAATCAATTTAGTCATAACGAACTACGCTGAAGCTCCAGAAACCCCATAAAGTGCATATATACCATCAGCATCATATTTAGAATTGATTTAAGCGTGCTCGTCTGTCTATCTGTCCGTCCGACCATATGTCCGTCTGCCCATTTGTTCATCTATCTCTCTGTCCACCTGTCCGTCTGTCCATATTTCTGTCTGTCCACCTGTTTGTCTGCCCTTTTGTACATGTCCATCTGTCTATGTCTATCTGTCCTGTTGTCCGTCTGTCCATTTGTCAGTCTGTCCATCTGCCTGGCTGCCTATCCGTCCTTTTATCCATCTATCTGTTTGTCTATCCGTCTGTCCGTCTATCCGTCTGTCCGTCTATCCATCTGTACGTCTGTCCGTCTGCCCCTTTGTATGTCTGCATACTTGTCAGTTTGTCCATCCGTCTGTCTGTCCATCTGTCTCTTTAAATAATGCGGCATTCCACAGATAATGGCCAGACCTAAATAATGTATTGGGAAAAAACTTTGATCCAAATCTCTGCCCATCTGTCCGTCTGTATACTTGTCAGTTTGTCCATCCGTCTGTCTGTCCATCTGTCTCCTACCCATCTGCCGCTCTTCCCATCTATCTACCTGTCCACCAGTCTGTCTATTCGTCTCTCTGTCTGTCTGTGTGACCATCTCTCCGTATGTCCATCCGTGTGATGTATCTAAAAAAGTTCGGCAAAAACGTTGATAGTTCTTGTTTCTGCTATAGCAGTATTGAAAATGGGCCAAATCGATCGTTGGTCGTAGGGGTCTCTATAATACAGAGCAGAGAATGAGAGAGAGATCAGTGTAGAGAGGCCTATAATAGAATCTTAAAACATCTGTGCTTTCTGGGTGCATTGTTCACTACTCGTATATTTGTACTAAATTTCGATACTTTGTAGTACTGGATAGTCGTGACAATTTTTTCAATTTTTATGGAAATATATAAATGTGAACATGAATAAAAAAATGCCACGCCTACCTAGTATTGCAGAATATCCAAATTTTGTTTTGAGCTTTTTTTTTTTTTAATAAAAATGGAGGATATAATAGATTCTTCATAGTTGAATACAATTGTCATTTTTGTTTCCTATTCGATACAGGAATCTGCCGTGGAATCTTGACAAGGCGATGAGAAATGCATGAATTTTAAAGACAAAAAGCCATAATGCACGCCTTGCGAACAGTCCGTATTGGCGCTAATGTCAAATATCTATGCTGATGTCGTCTAAATTTGAGGCTTAAATGTAAGTATTTTTTCTCAGTTACCTTACATAGAGGGTTTGGAACATTTAAAAACCATTGTATTTCTTTTACATTTATATTTTAAGCTGTGGCTTAACGAAACATACATAACATAGCAAACAAAAAAATCAGAATTTTACGATGAGAATGAATTTATTTACTTTATGGGTTTTGCCATGGGTGCACCTTGGGATCATCTTTAGATTCTGTGCAATAAGCAAAAGCATTATATACCATTTTTGCTAATTCCGAACGTTACTTCTCACAAAAACGTTTAAAAGTGTGATGAATACTTATTAATTCTAGGAACATTTGGGGAGCGTATTATAAAATCTATTTCGTATTTTTAAATTTATTTTAGGAAATTTGCCGGACGTATAAACTTATAAGTTTTCATTTCAAATTTTAGGACATTAATTATGATAGTAAAGGACTAAGGATAAAGATGGCTTAACTGATTTATATATATCATTTCATAGTTTGAAATAACAAAAAAAAAGAACCGAACCGAATAATAATAAAAGTTTATCATATTTCCAATTCAAAACAAGAGAATGTTGTCCGCTTGTGCTTTAGCAAAAGTTACTTTTAAAATAAAAAAAATAATAATTCAATATCAGGAAAATTGGTAAAACAAAAATTTAAAAATATCGAAAAATTTATGCTTGTATATGATGTGAAATATGTGCTGAATTCTGATAGCAAAAAAGAGGCGGAGAACGAAAGAAAGAGAGAGATAGAGATTTATATATACGAATAAGGAGAAAGAGGGGGAAAGAGAGAGGGAGCGAGAGAAAGAGAGAGGAAGCGAGAGAAAGAGAGAGGAAGCGAGGGAAAGAGAGAGGGAAAGAGGGAAAGAGGTGGTTGAGAGGGAAAGAGAGGAGGAAAGAGAGAGTGTGAGAGGGAGAGACGGAAAGGGAGAGAGGGAGAGGGAGAGAAAGAGACAAGGAAAATAGTTCAAATAGCGTAAGTTCAAACTAACCACCTTGAGGTAGCTTCCCCCAGAGAACGAAAGAAAAAGGTAGATAGAGATTTATATATACATATATGGAAAAAGATAGGGAAAGAGAGCGGTAGAGAGGAAAAGCGGGAGGTTGAGAGGAAAACAGAGAGGGAGAGAGGGAGAAAGGGAAAGAGAGAGAGAGAGGGAGAAAAAGAGACAAGGAAAATAGTTCGAATAGCGTAAGTTCAAACTAACTACCTTGAGGTGGCTTCCCCAACGTGAAACCTTTAAACCATATATTCTGAAGAATAATCTTCACTGAAAATTTTCTAAATTTTCTTTTAAATATTTTAATTCATCTTTCTAAGCCTTTCAAGTGCCACACTCAATAACAAACACTTACATAAATCATCTTTTGTGTAAAATTCTCTTTTTGTCTTCTCATGTAGAATTTGGTTTTTTAATTATAAATCGAAATTTCTGAGGAATGCTTATGAGAGGTGTAACTGATATGTAAAGATATTATTATACAAAATTTAATTTATAATCAAATATATATGCTGAGTCAAATTTAATGATTAGATGTAAAGTTATTGTTTCAAAAATTTTCTTTTGTCTACGTTTCCGTATTATGCACACATTTTATTAAAATTTTAATTAAAATTAAATGGAGTATAAATTACTCTTCATGCTGATTGCATAAATCATATGTTTAATTATTTTCATATTAATTGCGTAATAGATGGAGAAATGAAGGCACGTTCTTATCATTACTGCTTACGCTGGATAATAGCAAAATATTAATGTTAAAGTTTATGCTTATTATCGTATAATACTTAAGTGTATTTTAGAGATGAAACTACTTTTATAGAACGATGAGATAAGATGAAAACGCTTTAACAAATGATACAATCTGCTTGTATTAGAATATTATTCCTAAGAGCATCTATGGCGATTTAATTTAGTTGACTCACTTACAGTATTCCAATAGTTCGTTAGCTTATGGGAATAATGAGTGTTTACTTAATGAATTGATTACACTAAGTGCTGAAGATGGGTTACAAAGAATATTTTGACCTACACGAGTTTAATAATAATAATTTTATGGTAAGCGAAATGAGATAAACGAATAATAGGTAAAGCTTCCTTTTTTTAAGGTTAGGAAAGAACTATTTGTCGCTGGACTTACTATGAGAAGTATGAATCGTTAATCAGTAAGTTGAAGACATGAAATAATTTCATTTTATTTTGATATTTTTCTTCGAAAAAACAAAATGTTCTCAATAGTATGTACATCATAACATCATCGCAATGAACGAAAGATTAGAACAAAAGTATTACCGTTAGTTAGATGTCTTATATTCCAATCCAATTAGTTTTTAAACATAAAAAAAAAGAAGATGAAAGCAAACAAATTTAAAATCTACTTTCATTCTAATCAACGTTTCAAAATCGCCCCTTAGGTCTTTAATATCTTTCAAAATGGTCCCCTTAGGTCTTTGATATCTATTACACTGAAACAATCCGTTAAAATTAATAAATGCTTTGCTAAACTTTACCCTTTTATATGGTGACTTCACACAATTTTTCCATTGGCTTTTTTTTCCTTTGTCTTAGCAAATATTATCAAGTTCTTAGATCAAGTTTACTAATGCTAGTTTTCTAATGAGAGCGATCACAGACCATTCACGTTCATTTTCGAATTTTATTTATAAACATTAGCTAAGAAATATACTTGACAGATTTCTATTTAAATTTTAATGTCGCTGTTTCAAGACTAAATGATACATTTTATACATAAATAGGAGGAGACATGTAGAAAAATGTGACGAAATCAGTTTAACATCTGTTAGTTAAGAATTTTAAAACTAATCTCTTTCGTGGCTTATTTTTACCCGAATCCAAACAAATAATACTTATATTTTGTATGTATTGTATTCTGTACACCATTTTGATCAATGAAGCTTATTTTACACAGTTATTTGACGTTGCCTTTTGGGAAATATCTGGCCAAAAACTTAAGCAGGTTGATTTTCACAGACCTAATTTTCTATTTGCTTTATATTTTTAGGAGAGATCTCTCTTGAAATTTGCTTTACTCTGAACAGAATGATTTTCACACGTTTCTCTTCCAATTTGTTTCCATAATCTTAAAAGATTCTCTCTTAAGAGAGAGCTCTCTCGAAATATGCTTTACTCTGAACAGGGTGATTTTCATAGGCGTTTATTTCAATCTACTTCTCTTCTTAGATTTCTCTCTTAAGCGATGCTTCTCTTGAAATCTGTTTTGCTCTGAATAGAATGACATTCGTAAAAGGGCCCTTTGTTCAAGAAAGGTCTCTCTTGAAATCTGCTTTACTCTGAACAGACTAATTTTCACAGACCTATGTATCAATTTGCTTCATAGCCCTAAATGGGGTCTCTCTTAAGATACGCTTCTCTTGAGATCTGTTTTGCTCTGGACAGGATGATTTTCACAGGTCTGTGTATTAATCCACTAAATGAGTCCTTTCTTAAGAGACGCTTCTCTTGAAATCTGCTTTAGGCCCCCCTTTCAATCTATACTTTATACTCTTAAAAGAATTCTCTTTTAAGAGAGAACTTCCGTGAAATCTGCTTTACTCTGAACAGAGTGATTTTCACAGGCGTCTCTTTCAATCTACTTTATAAGTTTAAAGAAGTTCTCTTTTGAGACAGGCCTCTCTTTCAATCTGTTTCATAACCTTAAAAGAATTCTCTCTTCAGAGACGCTTCTCTGGAAATCTGCTTTACTCTGAAAGGGATGATTTTCGTAGTCCTGTCTTTCGATCTGCTTTATATCTTTAAAAGTGCTCTCTTTTAAGACAGGTTTCTTTTGAGATGTGCTCTACTTTAAACCGGACGATTTTCACAGGTTTCTTTTTCAATCTACTTTATACTCTTAAAATGATTTTCTGCTAACAGAGGCTTCTCTTGAAATCTGCTTAAATGCTTTACCAGGACAATTTTCACAAGTCTCTCTTTCAATCTACTTTATACGCTTAAAAGGATTCTCTCTTAAGAGAGGTTGCTCTTGAAATCTGCTTCACTTTGAACAGCATGATGTTTACTTGTCTCTCTTTCAATCTACTTTGTACTCTTAAAAGTTTTCTCTCTTAAGAGAGGTCTCTCTTTCAATCTACTTTATACCATTAAAACGATTCTCTCTCAAGAGAGGCCTCTTTTTATATCTATTTTATACGATTAAGGGAGTTGTGCGGAAAGCGAAACAAACGGCAGTTTAGACAGGAGCAAAATGCCAATGATATAGTGAATGAAGCTTGCCAAACCGACGTATGTCAACGTCACGCCGAGCCATTAAAGATGTCGTGTCGCATTGTCATGATAGCAGCAAACGACGTCTTACTTCCTCATCAAGTCCTTATATTTTCCCTTAATTGCACGTTTTTATCAAATTTTGACAACAAAGATGGCAATTAATTCCAAGACCAGACTGGAGTAACTTATGATACACGGTTTTCTTCCAATCGCACGAAATATAGCATATTGCGAAATAGCATCACGCTACCTGGTGTCAATCTAAGCTTTACCCCTTTATCTATTCTCGATTACTTCGTACGGTACGTAGGTTACGTATGTAGAGCCCACTTTTAATAGTTACTAATTCCATCAAAAATGGCTAGACATGATTCTGTTTCAGTAACTATCCAAATGATCCTTTCATGTTCTACTATTAACTCGTGTGATGATATCCAAACATTATGTTTCGTTTTGTTTCAACCTAATTCAAATGTATATTTAAAGGAGGAGGGAGAAAAACCTAAATATATCCACTTTACAACAAATAATTTTGGAACGTTTTCAAAATAGTTGGATTCTATAAGAATTAATTCGAATCATATCAATAGACAATTAAATGTTGTTTGTAGAAGTAAAGAAGAAGAAAACTTTTAAAGATTTAATTTGTTGAGAATTTTTTTTTTTGTTTTTTTTATATGTATATTTATATAGAAAAATACTTTTAGAAAGAAATTTCTGTGCTTTGTGTGATGCAAGTTTGCTTTAAATCTAAAAGCAAACGTATCTTTAAAGCGTGTTCTTTGCTTTAGGTAGATGAAATGTCTTGATATAAAACGGTAATGCGATGAATATGTCGAAATGAATGAATATATTTCTAACAATTTCTAACATAAAGTTTTTATGAAAGTGCAATTTCATGATTTATAGTAAATCTAATGCAAAAAATTCATTCTACTACACTTGTCAATTTGAATTAATGTTTATATGTGAACTCATTCCATATGCACATAATTGCTTACGTATACGTATACAAGTAAATATTAAGTTTACTAACTGAATAGCGTTTAAATACATGTTTTAAAAAGGAAACTTATATAAAAATGTCATCACACATCATCATCATCATCATCGCCATCGTCATCGTCATGTTAAGCATTCATAAATATTTATGAAAAAAATCTTTTTCATTTAAAATTGATTGCATTGGATGGATTTCCAACTAAAATAACTTTTACTAGTGATACCAATAAAAGGTAAAATTTTTATATACTAGAGAAACATATATATTTACGAGATAAAAGCAAAGGTAAAAATTCGTTAAGTCCTGCTAGTGACATAATTATAAAAGGAAAATTTATTATGAAATAAATATATATTTAGAAAATAAAAGTCAAAGTAAAGCAAAGAAAGAAAGTAGAGTAATTGAAAAATTTGCCATTTAAAATTGTATATAGAAGGAGGAAGAGCCATATCACCACAAGATAAGCCTTTTCTTTCTTTCGAGACGACGCTCTTCCTAACTATTATCGAAATAAAAACAATCATGTTTTAGGAAAAGGCTTTAATGTGTTCTAACAGCACTAAATATTTAGGGTGTTTCAGTCCTGTAAGACATAACATAGAGGGCATTTAAATAATGCGACATTCCGCAGATAATGGCAAGGTCCAACTAATTATATATTAGAAAAAAACTTTGATTAAAATCTCAATCAGAAGTATATTTTACCTGCGTTTTCCTTTCGTAGCCCGAAAATTGATATCGCTGTATTTATAAATAATAATTAATAAATAATTAAATTAATAAATACCGAATCTTGATAAGAATTTCCAAAAGACTTGAAACCAATTTTAAATACTTTTTCCACTTCGTTTAGCTTCGGATTACTTTCTATGTGGGATCGACCAATTTCGAAACTTGAAATGTAGAATTTAATAAAAAAAAGCTCATTTTTCACCCTCAAGTACATTCTCTACAATCTTCGGAGTACTTGCCCTATACTGTCGGTTTCAAAACTTGACGTATAGAATTTAATCAAAAAATAATTTTTTACCTTCAATTACATTCTATACAATTTTTTCGTACTACCAGCTATATGCCGCCGGTTTCGAAACTCGGGCTGTAGATATTTTAATAAAAAAGATCACTTTTAATCTTCAACTACATTCTCCACAATCTTCAGAGTAGTTACCGTAAGCTGATGGTTTCGGCATTCGACCTAAAGAATTAAATGAAAAAATAATTCTTAACCTTCAAGAACGCTTTCTGCAATCTTCGGAGTACTTGCCGTACCCTGCCGGTTTCAAAACCTGACCTATAGACTTTAATCAAAAAATAGTTTTTAACCTTTAAGCCCATTCTCTACAATCTTTGGAGTACTTGCTGCATGCTGCCGGTTTCAAAACTCGGGCCGTAGAATTTAATAAAAAAACAATCACTTTTAACCTTCAACTACATTCTCTATAATCTTCGGAGCACTTGCCGTATACTGTCTGTTTCAAAACTCGACTTATAGAATTTAATCAAAAAATAATTTTTAACTTTCTCCTACATTCTCGCTGCATCCTTAACAATCATCCAATTATCTATAGCTCAATATATATAGAGTCCAAATACCATTTTATAGATGCATGTTGTTGATTTCATACAAATATTTTACGAAAGAAATTCTAAAAAAAATCTTTTTTTATTCAAAAATTGTCTCAATGAATATCATGTATGACTAAAAAAGCTATAGACAAATCTAAATCGTTAAAAAGCTTATATAAAAAAAATATAAAAAAAATCCGGTAGTGCTGTGAAAAACATGATGATGATGCAAAGTGAAGAATTCCTTAGAGTCAAATGTACATATAGTGAGTGCAAATAAGTGAAATCAACATTAGAGCGGCACATTCTATGGTTTACCAACTCTGGGAATTTTTGTTGTAGAAAATCGATGGTTTCAATGCAGTGAAAGAGACAGCACACAAGCACAGCGCAATATTGTCACACCAGCTAAATCTTGATTGTATTACCAAAACGGTTATCCCTCAAGTTAGTTGAACTATGCATCTAACTATACTTCCCATTTAACAAGTATTTCTCTCAACCTTTCGTAAAAACGAGCAGATGTGTATAAACATATATGCATGTATATATATATCTACACACACACACACTTATCCAATGTGTTTCCATATATAAATAAAGCATTTGAAAGCAAGCATTGTTTTAGTTTGGGGACAGGTATCAAGAGTTAAAAAAAAGTGCAAAAAAAAAACACGAAAAGAGAAAAATATAAAAAAATAAAACTAAAATTGAATTGAATTGAACGATGTATTTGTGTGCATATGTTTTTGTATTGCTTATATACGATTTTTACATATATACATATATATACATACGTATGCATGTATTAGATATGCTTGAAAACATTACGATTTATTTTAGTCGATTTCAATTTTTGCTTTTTAGTGTTTCTGTTTGTTATTGTTTTTCAATAAAATAAATTCGTTGTTTGTTGGGGTTTATATGGCAGAATAATATTGTAGTTGTATGCGCAAGTGTTGTTATATTGTATTGGATTTTTATGCAAATATCATCTGAAGGTCCTTTATGATGATTACATCGCCTACAAAGAGAGCAGGCAAGATTTTTTGTTCACTTTGGTACAAATCTATCCGCTACAATACTTTGATAGATTTCTCAAATATGTTTCGATTTTTAGATATATTTTTAGTTATTTTTAAGTTTCTTTTATATAAAGATATACATTGTTTTCTTTTCGTCCGAAAATATGATATTCATTTTCTAAATTTTAACTAACCTGAACAATACTATTTGTTTTTTTTTTTTTAATAAAATACAGTCCTATTAAGTCCTATTATCCTCTTGTAATTCTTGCAAAGTGAAAGAATTTTTAGACACTAGAAACAATACTAGTCAATCACCATCAAAGCAATTGTGTGGTGAGAAAAAAAAATTAAGGATAATTTTTCATTACAGTCAATTCTCATGATTATATGAAATGTCTATTATATTTCCGGACACAAGAAATCAAATCTTTCTTAAGATAATAATGGCCCAAGATTGGCTTATTAGTATCCTCTTTCAAATTTTTTTTTGAAGTACTACCGATCTTATTGAAAACGTTAATTATATTTTCGGACAACAGAAATATACGTTTTCTTTAAATAATAAAGGTCAAAGATTGGCTTATAAGTGTGTTTCTCCTAAATGTTGTTTTTTAAAGTACTGCCGCATTTCTTTGGCAATCATATCTTGATAAAAAAGTTAAGGACAACTCTTAATTATCTTCAGTTCGCCATCTTACGTAAAATGTCAACCATATTTTCGGACAGCAGAAATATACGTTTCCTTAAGATAATAAAGGTCGAAGATTGGCTTATAAGTATCTTCCTTGAAAATTTGTTTTAAAATACTATCGCCTGCCCCCGGACATTGCATGATGAGAAAAATAATTAAATATAAGTTCTCAATCTTCTCAATTCTCGCAGTTATATAAGAAGTCAGTCATATTTACGGACACAAGAACTACGTATTTTCTTAACATAATAACGGTCCAAGGTTGGCTTATAAGTGTCTTATAAGTTGTTTAGATAATAAAAGTCCAAGATTATAAGTATCTTTCGTCCAATTTTTTTTTTCAATAATTTTTAATACCGCCTGCCCAGAGACAAAAAAATTAAAAAAAAGTTCTGATTACTCTCAGTTCTCGCGTTTATATGAAATGTCAACCATATTTTCGGACACAAGAGATATAAATTTTCTTAAGTTAATGAAGGTCTAAGATTGGTTTACAATTATTCTTTTGCAATTATTTCTACATTTAGCTAAAGTATCGTACGCTGGAAATCATTTTAGATCGAGTTAAATGCTCTCTTAATATATAAAATTTTTTAAAAAATAATTTAAATTATTAAAATAAATAAAACAGAAAATAGAATAAGGAAAATGTATAAAATAATATAAAAAAAATAAATAAATAAAGAAAATTTAAATTAACTAATTTCCTTTAAGTAATCGACAATGTAATGCTTAGATATCTAAGTCTCTCTCTATTTATTTCTAGGGCTGTAAGTCGCATATTTAATAACGAGCTTAGTACTCTCTCTAGTAGTGTCAATATATAGAAAAGTAAAAACAAAACCAATTAAAGTGTTGCTTTGTTTTCTTCTTCTTTTTTTTTTTTTTTTTTTTTTTTGGTATTTCATTTTATTTATTTTAAGCCACAAATGGAATGGAATAACACTCGGCACAGAATGCTAAAAATGTAAATTCACAAGACAACTAAAAGAGACAAAAATCAAATATCTTTGTTTTACACATATCGTGTTTGCATAAGTTTTACGGGTGCATTCTGTTATATGTTTGGCATTTGGTTTGCACCTGTTTTTTTTTTTTATTATTATTATTGTTGTTTTCGCTCTAACAATATTGTAAAAAATGCTGGTATCAAGGTCAATTTTTATGGAATTTGAGAACATATTTTAAGGAATTTATTCATGTTACAAATTTCTGCTTGTGCTTTTGTGACTATTAGATAAGCAAATGTAGCAAAAAAAAAAAAAAAAAATAAGGAAATAACTGAAAATGTAATTTAAAAACAAAACTAAAAACAAACTCTTTATTGCTAGGAATCTCTTTGATATGGATTATGGAAATATAGGCTTTTGAGTAATATCTTCGTATTAGTTATATATACTGGAAGCAAATTTGTGCTATTTGTAATTCAATTATTAATTAGAAAGAGAGAGAGACGTTCATGTACTTCTTAACGAATTGTGGATAAAGATAAGAAGAAAAAAAACAGAGATATATATAAACTATAATTAAATTGTTGTGTCCGTCCTTTCAAGGGTGAGCGAGCAAAATAAAATTTTCTTAAAAGTACTATTAGCAGCTTAGATAAGTTTGCAATGTCCCTGAGGAATCACAATCATGATTATATGCTTCTGTTCACTTATGGAAGTGAGCTCGCTCTTGAAATACGCAACGATTTTCGATATATTATGCTCAAGTGTTTTAATAAAAATTGTAAGATAATGCTGGATATACAAAGAAGTTCAATATTTAGGCTTCTCATGATTTGTCGTTGAAAAGAGGGATTTGTTAACCGAGTTTCTGTCAGTGAATCGCTACAAAAAAATTCAAAACAAGTTTTCACGACACGTTTTTGAAGGAAAGCTGTACTGACCAATTAGAAATTGTCGTTCCAAAAGGGATAACGGATGGAAGACTATTTCAAAGCTAAGATTATCATGATTTATGTTTCATGGGATTGAAGGAAAATTGTTCACTATAATGTTTTAAAACCTATCCAAACAATTAACTCTAAGGTCTATAGTCAACCATTAATCAGTTTACAGAAAGCGATTCATAAAAACCAGCCAATATTGCTGAAGGAAGGGAGAATATATTCGTAACCTCAAAAAACAAATACATTTCTTGGCCCGACGATAATTGTGTGGGTCGTTTCTGTGCACCTAACTTGTAACATGAACTTTGTAATGTTCAAGGACCATTTGTTTCCCTCTCTGCTGAACTCTCCTAATAGTGTAAAATCGTCTTCAAATAAGATTAGAAATTACAAAAGTCAACGACAAAAATGGCAGAAGGTCATTTATCAATTTAATGGCCAAGGTCATTGGTCAAGGTCAATCGCCATGATGTGCTTAAATAGAGTTCATATTTTGAATATTAAAAAACTTTACTACGAAAGTAACAACAGCTCTCTAAAATTTTCCATTCATTTTAGTTTTTTTTTGGTTGTCAACAATGATTGCATTTAATTATTAGGAACAATGGAAAGTTCGGACGTTTTTTCTCTTTAAAAATTAAAAAAAAAAAATTATTTTTGTCAGTTTTTGTTTGAAAACGAAACCTAAGCTTTTAATGTAATCCAAAGCAGTAGTCTGATAATTTCGAAGCTTGAAGTCCACTCCTATGGAAACTGGAATGGAATACGTCTTGATCGTACTGCCTAGCACTTCGTCATCGATAGCTGATGGCCTTACTGATCTGGGTTCATCTCTTAAAGAAAAATCATCTAAAAAAGATTCCCTAAAGCATGTTTGTCATGTTCGAACTAAAACTGTGTTCTCTTCAAACAAGTTTCTTGCCTTTTTTGCCTTATTTCACTTTTAGAATTTATACAAAATATTTTATAATGTCTTAAATCCAGTTTTTCTCTCCACATAGCGACCGATGGTGACCCGAAAAGACAAATGCTATCACATAGAAAAGCTTGACAGAGGCGTTTCTGATAATATGACTATAATTTGATCATAAGATCTAAATGGAATTACGAAAATGTCGTTTGGATTTTTTATATAAAAATATATTGATTTGCGTCAAATATCAAAGGGCGTAGCCAAAACGGTCTGAACGATATTAAATGATATCGTTTAGTATTAAATTAAATATCTAATATTATATAGATAGAACTGCAGAGGAATGCAAGGTAAATAGAGTTAAGAATTTCTCATTCGTCGACTAGGGACTAATAGAAAAAAAAATAGAATAAAAAGTTGATCATAAGTCGATAATAGATGTGAAAACTTTAAATGCATTTATCTCGAAACATCGATTTTTGAAAATGGCTCGCAGCATAATTCAAACGATTTTAATTTTTTGTTTTTTTTTTTTAATTTTTTTTGCAGTATCTGCCGAGCAACATTCTCTACACAACACATTCTCTACGTGGTATTTTTTCGGCAAGTTGATGAGATTTTATTAATAAAAGAAGAGTAGTTTCCTTTCTTTTTTTTTGTTGGCAAAAAAAGCAACTCTTTCATTCAAATATTTACTAAACACACACGCCGAAATCGATATTTCTAAAAAATCATACCGCATTGTGTAGATAAAGGTATGTAGATTAAATGAGTTTTATGTTTTTAATTCAAATTTCAGTCAGTTGCGCTACGTGTTGCAAGAATGGTTCCGATCTTTCCACCTTTTTTTTTTAGTATTTTTCAAAAATATTTTTTCCTTTTTGTTTAAATATGCTTTTAAAATATGATTATACTAACATCTCTCCTACCATTTCAAAAAAGTTGTTAAAAATTCACCGTTTTTTTTTTTAAGATGTTATAGTAGTGGTTTCATCCCTTAATAATTATGTTGTCCAATATGTGTGAAGCGTTTTTACTCTTGAGATACGTTTCATTAACCATGCCTGTTTATTTTGGGGTTTGGCTATGTGCCACCTTTTTCTATTTGCGGCTCATTTACCTAAGATTAAGACTACATTACACCACATCACAACGTTGTTTACGCAATGAGTGTACAGAAAAGTAATAAATTTTTCAAGCTTACCTGGCGTATACGTATCTATAATATAATATATTACGACACATGATAATCTTTAATTTCCGAAATGTTATTTGATAGAAAATAATATAAAAACAAGCAAATGATGAGTATTAAATGATTCGGTCTAAGCCAGTTCTGTTTTTTTTTTGATTTTCATGATATTTATTAAATAACTCAATTTAAAAAAAATTTTTGACGATGAAACGACCGCAGTTTATGGCATTATTAAGCGTTTGTTTTCATCTATATATATGCATGCAAGCATGGAGGTTTTGTGTGCAAATGTATGGAAAACTGAAAAAAAAAATCTCCCCTTTCAAACCGTTTTTTCAATTTCTGTTTCTTTTCTCTATATACCCTCTGGTCATTTCTATATATCCTACATATATAGAGATGAGCCATTAAAACCATATACATATGAAATATCGCGCGTATATAGATGAGTTATTAAACATAATTTCATTGAATTAAATATACGTACACACTAGCAAAGAGATTATATAAGTGATTTGGTATAAATCTTTTGAAACAGGTAAGAGCTATACATATGTACATATATAATTTATTCGATATATATACGAATAAAGGTTTAATATAAACATGAAACATTAAAGCAAATATATAACACAAACAAATCAGAAAAAACTCTAAGTGTTCAAACTAGGTTTTTTTTTTGGTTATTAAACAAACAGACAAGTTGGATCAATGCCTTTAGTTTTAATAAAGCTAAAAGATAAGGCAAATTTTTAATAGTTGGATGTAATACATTTTTTCTATATATAGAATACAGCTTGTTTTATACTGTACGCACATGCTTTTAACCGTTTTGCCATATTTTCAATATGAACTTTTGTGCAAGTACTGAAAGTGCTTCTGCTAAGTTTAAAGCCGATATATTATTTTTTGGGGCCAAAAAAATGTTTGCCATAGACATTACCTAAGCGGAGAAAGGGACAGGGACAGACGGACAGTTGGGCGGACATAGGGGCGGACATAGGGGTGGAAATACGAGTGCACATACGAGCGGACATACGAACAGACAGACGGAAAGACAGGCAGACAGATGGATAGACAGGCGGACGTACCGATAGATGGGAAGACAAATACAGATAGAAGGGCGGACAGACAGACGGACAGATACCTCTGGTGGTTTAACATGTTTAACGTAGAGGCTTAACCCCACGGTGGCCTTTGGCACATGGAGTGGAAAAACGCACACTCAACGCCCCGATGATGATTAGTTCCCGAGCGCCAGATGGAGACACGCAATGAGACGTGTCAGCCCCTCTGGTGAGAACGAGGCCCATCTAAAACCTCTATCTTTCTATGTGTCAGGCACCCGGTTGCAAAGCAAGTTCACATTCGAGCCAGCAAGCTGCCTCTTCCTGCGAGTTGGGCTAACCGCAGTCACCACGAAACTCCCGCAATGGGCCTTTTCCGTTGTCAGGTCGAAGAAAATGAGTACTTCGAGGGCTCTTGGTACCAGATATGAAAAAAAAGAGAGGGGGCAGAAGGTGGGCGGCCGAGCTGACAGAGGGGTGGACAGACAGACAAGCAGGCGGGCAGACCGGTGGACGAACAGACGGGCGGAAAAACAGACGGATGGACAGACGGATGGAAAGGCCGACGGGTGGAAGGACAGACGGATGGAAGGACAGACGGGTGGAAGGACGGACGGGTGGAAGGACAGACGGA
>KK351151.1:399260-424790 GCA_000671755.1 Glossina brevipalpis
AATAATGAATAATGAATAATGAATAATGAATAATGAATAATGAATAATGAATAATGAATAATGAATAATGAATAATGGATAATGGATAATGAATAATGAATAATAAATAATGAACCATGATTACAACAATGAATAATGAATAACCAATAATGAATAATGAATAATGAATAATCAATTGTTCTAAGTCTGTCTGCCTGTCTGTCTACCACACTAATTCTCTGAATGAGAGGATGCGTCTCAAATCTTTTTTCTTTTCGGTCCCTCATATATCCGCACAAACTTAATATAGTCGTATCACAAGTCAAGAAGAGTACGAACGAACACTTTCCGAACTTCTAAGATTTTTAAAATTTCAAATATACGAAAGGAAGGACGAGCCTACAATTATAAACAGTTTTTCTCATGTTTTCTTGCTTTCTATAATTGGAACCCTTTGCCTTCTCTCGAAACCACAGCTATGTACCAATCTGAAAAAAAAAATTATGAACAATATTTAATATTTCAATATTGAAATAATTTACTTTTTTAAGATTATCTTTAAAGCATTAAATTAAGCTTCGAATTCATCTTAAATGTATTAAGTTTTCGGGGTCTGGCCTATTAATACCCACGCACAAGCGAATTCACATTATACACTTGATGACGAGATGTTGTATCGATTTAATTGTGCATACATACATATTCAAGTGAATTGTGACAAAACAGTTGTTGCAAATATCGAAAGCAATTAACGCAACTGTAACTGCTGCTATAATTTGCAGCGGAGCCATAACGATAATCCCAAAATTTCTATTATCCTCCAATAATTAGAATTTGAACTTTAAATAGAATGAAACTTTTTAATGCACATTAAGTAAAATAAGTATTCGTTTATAAGAGTTTGATACTGGAAAAAATTACTTTTTTTGTTTTTACCAACTAACAAAACTGAAAGTATACGAAGTTTCTTATACTGTTTATAAAGCTCAAAAATACAAATAAAAGTCAGAGACCAAAGAGCAAAATAAATTTATTTACAACCAAAAAACTATTCAGTCTTGTCCCTTAGCTGTTTGTACTATTTCAGAAGAAAATGGATATAAAATATTAAAACACTTATAGCCGATCATTGTCTGATGAACCGATTTGTCTACAAACATTCCCAAGTCTACTACAATTAATGTTTATGGTCACCTAAGCATAGATTATCTATCAATCAGAGCTTTGAGGCAATTTTTTTTTGTTTTGACTTCTTCTGTTTTCTTGAGAAGTGGTGACTGTACCTAAATATTGTTGAAAAGATAATGTTCTAATAATTTGATGTAAATATTTGTAGGGAGACACCAAAAGTTGGTAAAAAAAAAGATAGATTCTTTTAGCTTCGGTCCACGTTTATAATTTATAAACATTTTTTTTATTTTTCATACAAATAATTTTTAGTTCAAGTAACAGATATTCAAAATTCGTCTTAAGGTGAACTCAACATTTTTTATTTTTTTTTTTTTACAATTTTCTATTTAAGTGTTATCGTCTTGCTGTGACGATGAATTGAATTGAATTAAAACTGCTGCGCTAATCAATACAAGTCCCCACCCACCTCACGCACCTTCCTGATGGTGTGTGCGATTGTTTGAAAATAAATGCACGCTCTCTCTAGTCATTTTGCAACAATTCTAATAATATTCGATTCAATTTAAAAGCTAACTCACTAATGTGTTCGTGTATATCTCTCTTGAATGTTGTTCGTCTTTGAAAGATGAAAATTAATTTTCATTTTCAATTCATTATCATTCAGGCACAATACGAATGCTGTGTTGTTAACAATGCGAACTCCAAACCCTTGTCAATAGTTAATATGTATTTATCTATTATCACACCAACTACGCTGTGAGATGGTATTATATAACTAAGGGTGTATACGCGCTGTTATCAATGGTGCTACCTTTCCTTGCCTCAATTGAATGTCGAACGTAAAAAAAAAAAAGTTTTACGTTTAAATGAGTTTGTGTTATATTGATTAGAACTTTTTGTTTTCTCGTTTTGTCCTTTAGTGTCCTTTTTCAATTCTTTTTCTTTTTTTTTTTTTTTTTTTTTTTTTCTGCCTTTATAAACGACCTTTTATGTGATCCTTGATTTTAAAATTTACATAACTTGGGCAACAGAACACAGAACACGGAACTGTCATTTAGTAGCTGTTTTACAACGACAGCAGCAGGGTGGTGGAAAATGTGTTGCTGGTGCTGTGTGCAGCACTTATTTCAATTGATTATATAGTGAAAACTTTATAATATGCATTCATCGAGTTTAGTTTCTCGTAATTTCAAAAAAAAAAAAAAAAAAAAAGAGCAGGAAAATCTCGGAGACTCCACCTTTAATTTATTAATTCATTTAAATCGATAGATATTAAAACAGCTTTTTTTACTTTTTTTTTTTTTTTCTAAAATAATTGCAATTAAAACACACACGCATACCTGTTCGTTGTTTAGTTTACGCGGATGCTTCTTGATGCCACGTCTCGCTCTCGCTTTGGCGGCAAAATAAATTCGTATATATACAAAAACCATTATACAACTAGGAATGTAAAATGAACCCAATGCTGAGTACAATACATAACCGATGTCCTCGCTTAACTGTAAATATAAAGAACATAATCAAAAAAAAAAAACTGTTGTAGTTAGTTTTTAAATATAAAGAACAAAGTTGTATTAGTAGTAGCAGTAGTTTTAGTAGTTGTAATAGTTCTGGTATTATTTCTAGAAGAGATTAAAATGGATTTTCATACAAAACGCAAAAAAAAAAAAAATGCAGGACTTTTCAAGCTGAACTAATACCGTTTAAGCTTTTGATGATTATAAATGAAGGACTCCAAAGATATATGAATAAGGTCACCAAAATCGTATGACATAAAATTATCTTAAGAAGCGAGCTTTAAGAACTTTATCAATAAGTTCTGAAACATTTTGGACTTTAGAAAAAAAAAAAAAAAAAATTCAACATAACACAATATGGACAATTGCTCTTGGTTCTTGAAAATTTGGTTAATAACTTACTTCTCCGTTTAAACTTTTCTCAAAAAACCTTCAGGCACTAGAAAAATTCCTAAGAAATATTCATTGAATTCAATAAACTGCGGTAGGAATACACCGTCCGAACTACCAAAGATATCGGACTTGCTGTACACAACAATTTTTCTCTATTGAATTAATTTTCTCGGGTCAACTATATTATTTCTTCTACCAAAGGTCCATCATGCTATTTTTTAACTCAAAATTTTTCTTAGCTCTTAGGTTCGTATAGGTCCTAGGTTCATAAAGAGAAAATTTTTTTCTTGTGACCTTATATTACTTTAGACGGGCAGAGATTTTACCCTTTGATTGGATGATATGTTATGTCTCCCCGATTTTTTGGTACATTTTCGAGCTTCTTTTTGAAGCCTACTCTTTTCAAATGATGCGAAACTGCCCCACGGTTCATGTTTTGATGCCTCCGCTGTTTCCTAACAGCTTGCGTGCCGGTCTTGCTTCATCAGTTGCAAAATTTCAACGATTGTTTCAGTGCCTGATCGACCAGAACGACCAGTGCATCTTTGACATCAAAATTTTGGAACAGAATCGAACAAAGCACACTTGGGTGCTTCGTTCACTTACAGCATTCTCACCGTACACTTCCGAAATTTTTTTTTTATTTTCTTTTTAACTTTTTTATAGTAAAGAAACATTACATAGCGTCTTCGTTCAGGTATTTCACTCATTTCCAAGTCAATAGAACTTTTTACACAATCAAAGAATTAGAGAACTATCTTCACGAAAAATGTAGGCTAAAATGTCATCTTTTAAGTAAATATTCGTATGAGACAACCAATTAAGTTGTTACCAAATATACAGTCATCAACACCATCTAGTGGCAAAAAACCGCAGAGACCATTTATGTGACCCGATATATCTAAATCTGTAATCGTTTGTGAAATATTTCGTAACTCAGATAGATACCATCGGTAGATAGTATTTCGTACCTCAGATGGATACCATCCATAGATACCATTACTGCCTAAAAATCTAAAATTATTGACGATCGTTATCATAAAGGATGTAAGAATGGATGTCTCATTGCGAGCGTTGTGCTGAGTGTCTGCTGGTTTGAGTTCCTATGTACGCTGAATCTTGTACAGCTGAAAATGGAGGTCTTTCTTTAAAACTCATTGCGTAAAATTCATTCGTGAAATTTTAACGATTTTAGCGATTTAATGTTTTCAGATTTTCAGCGATACTCTCGTTTCCAACATCGTTGTTTTCAACAGGCCGACCAGATGAAGAAAAAAACTTACACCCCATAATCGCGATTATTTTTCCAATTTTTCAATCACTATCCGTATTGTTGAGGTGCAATTTCTCGACTCAAAAATTCCGAAAAGTTTGCGAAAGTTCGTAACGTACATTTCTCTAATTTTTCAATATGGTTTCACACAATTATAACATGTTCTTCTTTCTTGTAACGCATCCATTTTTAAAAATCGAAGCAATTCTAAGCGACAGCTATCAGCTGTGTCAGAGTGGCCACTTTTATAAAAAGAACGAGATGTAAACAGTACAGCACTCTTATTGAGACACCCTTTACTTGCAGTAAGGGTCAAGTTAAGTTTGCGTGGATATATACAACCATCAGAGAGACCTGAGATATACTCAATTTACTATGTCCGCATGTCTGTCCTCGAGTCAGTCTAAGGTCTGTTCATGTCTTCTGTGTTCAACCCATTTTCTTTATCACGTCTGCAAGTTTGTCCTTCTGTCAGTCTAAAGTTTTTTCATGTTTTTTGTGTTCAACTTATAATTTTCACAGTTTTTGAGAGATTTAACGATATTATAAACCTTGGGCTTGTACGCTATTGGAAGTAGATTAGATCGGCTTGTTTAGACGGTTTTTTCATTTATAAAGAACTACTCAAAGAAGTACTTTGGCTTATTAAACGAATAGGGCAAGTTTGACTGGAGTAGAATCATTTTTAAACCTCCTATCAGGTAAATGTTCTCTCACATTTCTTTCCTTTTTGGCAATAGCAATGATATCTAACTTTTTTTAGTATTTAAATAAAAAATAATGATTTGATATATAAATTTATTGTCGTAAGTGCTGTCATGTAAAGTGAACAAAAAGAGGTATATAAGGAGGACTGAAAAGTTCGTAGTTTAACATAGAAAAATTCTTTTTTTTTGATAGAATTTAATTTTACTATTCAATATAGTTGCCTTCGAGGGCGATACAATTTTTATTATTATAGCGGTCATACAATTTTTCGATACCATTTTTACAGTACGATTTTTCGTTAGCCTCAAAATAGGCTTGCAGTCCACTCGACGTACTATCGATTAGACTCCGATGTGAAATGATGGAGCAATGTTGCATTCTTTGTCATAAACATTCGGGTTCATTACGATTGAACAGCTCCAAACACTGCTTAGAATCATCAATTCTTTGCTGTTTTTGATCGATTGTGAGCTCGCGCGGTACCCACTTTGAACAGAGCTTTCGCATATCCAAATATACATTCACGATATGTCCAACACGTTCCTTAGATATCTAAATCAACTTCACTTCACGGTTATTCGATATTATTTTGCGGACTTTTTTGATGTTTTCGTCGGTAACAGCCTCTTTGGGACGTCCACTGCGTGCATCGTCCTCGGTGCTCATTTCGCCGCGTTTGAATTTAGCAAACCACTTCTCCGCGGTTCATTTCCCTGGTGCAAAGTCCGTTTATCAAGCTAAGCCTTGGCTTCAGTAGTATTTTTTTTGGGCAAAAAGTAACGCTTTATTAACGCACGAAATTCCTTTTCATCCATTTTCTCAAACTAACAAAAGTTGGTTCACTAAAAACGCTATAACTCGCATACTAATAGCGCAACAGCTGTCAAGTTTATACACGTGCCTTTTGAAGGTCAGGGCTAACTAACAATCAGAAGCATTTAATACTAGTAGCGCCATCTATGAGCCAGCCTACGACCTCTTCGGCCCATCTGTTAATTATTAATAGTTCATGGCGAAGATAGGCCAAAAAAATCTAGTAAGCAAAGTGATGCTGGGTACTTAACACATTCTTAGACGCTAAAAATTTTATTAAGCTGCTGAAATAGGGAAATTTTTCAAAAAATTTTCAAACTGAACATATTTTGAAATAATAGTCAGAATATAATATATCATATCATATACGATGAATGCTATAACATCCATGACTGTACAAGATCAAATGTTCTTCTGAAATAATTACATAAAATAAAATGAATAACGAAATTGAGACTTTAAAATTGTAAATGGTACAGCATTCATGTCATTTTACGTCACAGTCGAAATGAATGCTTTAACATTCATGTCCACGAACGTGTTAATAGAAGACCTTGTTTCACTATAACATTTAATTTAGTTTATGCCAAAAAACAAAAAAAAAAAAAAAGAAAACAGAAAAAGGACATTTTTTTATATCTCTGGTGTAAAGATAAAAACTGCATATCCGTTGCAAACTTAGAGACTTGAAAATACTAACCAAACTGCACAGGAGACGAAGAGGAGCTATTTTGTTTTTCTTTATATTTGTTTATAGCTTAGAAAATGTATATAAATGTACATTACTTTTTAAGCGCATTTCAGAGGAAATAGAAAAAGTTAAAATAATATTTATTTTCTAGTAAACATTTAGGTTTTATTTTAAAGCCAAAAAAAGGGCGCATAACTCATAATAAAAATAAGCTCTTGTTTGTTTTATATGATTATGTATGTAGTATAAACAGAGCAGGCAACTAAACTAACTGAGTGAAGTTTAATATAAATACTGTTTATATTTCAAAACTTGAAATTCGTTTACGTTAAACTTAATTTTACTTTATATTCCTTCCGTTTATCGGTATAAGCATACATTTTGGTAAGAGTTCAAGTTAAACACATCCGCTAGATACATGCATGGTTTGAAAGCCTCGAACTGGCATTACTTGATATAACGAAAGCATCTATATATTTATGCAGATCATTTGAAAATTTGTTTAGAAAATTTGTTCGCCTTTTAGAACAACTAGTCGCTTAAGAAGGGGGAGTGTATCCAATGCGTTTTGAACATAGAAAATTTTTCGAATACCTGATGAATTATTTGTATCTCATAGTTATTTAATATCAAGTTTTGAATAGTTTTAGCAAAGTTTATTGATTTGTCCGTCCGTCCGATACTTTCAAATTCAGAAAAATGGAGAAAAAAAAATATATTATTATTATTACTATAAATTCTGGACTAATGAAATGAATTCTTAGAAACTAAAGAAATGACTTAAGCACCAGCAACATAGGCTATCGGCTCCTCTTTTTAAGAAACGTAGATTAATTACTAATCCTAGTAGTTTTAATAAAGTCATATATTAAATTAATATTGTGTTCGGTAGCTGATCTCAGTACGTCCATGGGATTAGTTGATCCAAATGTAATTCTTCTAATAAGAGTAAGGTTCACACAGTCGTAAAGAAGGTGTCTTACTGTAAGAATTTCACCGCATCTGCAGATTGGACCATAAGACCATTGGTATGTTGCAATGGTATCACCAAAACGAATTCTAACAGATGTTCTAATCTTGACTTTGCCAATATTAGATATGTTAGATATATTGGAGGAACAAGGTCCGGTTTAACAGAAGAATAGTGCTATTGATGGTTTTGTTGATTAGCTTCCATGATGGCGCAACATATCTTTGAGAGTCCAACTTTTCCATGATATTCTACATAATTAGAGATGCAGACGCAGTAGACTTCACCGCTCGATCAGCGAAAAATTTTTTTTGGCAATGAAAAACTTTTCTAAATTTTTGTGGCAATGAAGAAAAAAACAAACAAAACTTCTTCATTGCCAAAAAACTTAAAAAATTTTTCGATGATCGGGTGGCAAAGTCTGCTGCTTCTGCACTTCTAATTATGGACGATATCAAGGAAAAGTTGGACTTTCATTTCCCAATAAACCGATATGACTAAGTATTCAAAAGATTTTAATTTTATCTTCGGATGTTGCTGTAGTATTTCCTAATATATTAATGGTGCTCCAGTTGGAAATTGAGAAATTTTGAATAGCTATTAAGACAAATAGGCTATCAGTGACAATAATACTTTTAAAGTTTCTTATTATTCGCAAAGTTCATATCTTGAATAATACCTCCGTCTTCTGCTGTGAATCTAGAGGTACTTTCGTGAAATATGCGATTTAGTAGAACTTTTCTTGAATCGTCTACCACGGCAAAAGAAAGTGGAAGATCGAGAGATTTAGAGCCGTCGGTATAAATCAGATACAAAACGTCATTTTCTAATATTTGGATTTTCTCTTCAACTAAGTTCTTGAAGATGTAGTTTGAACCTAGACAGACAAATATCACAAGAGTATCCTTTGAAAACTCATGGAGGTTTGAGTCCAAAATATCGACAAATTTTTAGGAGAATTTTCAATTCGTTTGCAATATATAAACAGTGGTCGATTGTAACCATAGCTGACTATTATATCAAAAAGATAAAAAGAAAGTAAAAAAAATAAAAATTCCAAAGCGTTTGATGAGAATACTGTAAGTGAACGAAGGACCCAGGAGTGCTTTGCTCGATTTCGTTCCAGAAATTTTGATATTAAAGATGCACCTCACTCTGGCCGGTCAGTCACTAAAAAAGTTAATGAAATTTTGCAACTGGTGGAGCAAGACCGGCACGCAACTGTCAGGAAATAGCGGAGGCACTAAACATGAACCGTATGATAGTTTGGCGTCATTTGAAAAGAGTAGGCCACGAAAAAGAAGCTCAAAAATGTACCAAAAAACCGTACAGACACAACGTATCCCCTTTGCCCGCCACGAATATATGAATTTTCATTCATGAAAAAAAAACAAATTTTCTTTTATGAAAAAGCCGAAACCAAGAGTGAAGAAAAACTTTGAGGTAAAAAATAGCATGATGTGCTTTTGGAGGAAATAGAATGGTTGATCAGAGAAAATTAATTCAGGACGGAAAATCTGTTATGCACAGCAAGTACGATAAGTTTATTGGTCGAATTTGTTCCTACCGCGGTTTACTGAATTCACTGAATATTTCTTAAGAATTTTTCTAGTCCCTGGAGCTTTTTCATGGACAATTCAAACGACGTATTTAATAAAATTCTTTTATGAATATATGAAGTTGAAGTTGATTCGTTAGTTATATTTTTCCAAACCGTTTTAAACTTTCACTCTCTTGCTGCTGCATAACTTAAAAAGAATGACGATGGAATGAAAAAGTAAAATAAAGTCGAGTATTTAATTTTTTTATTAAATATTTTATTGAATTTATTAACATCTCAAAGGGAAATGTAATAAAAAACTCATATAAGAAAAAAACAAAAAGGCAGCTTAACTACTGTTTTCTGCGTTCAGAATTCATTGAAATGAAATCCTATAAAATCAGTATTTTTAAAAGGCAATCAAAGTTTATAAAATAAAGTTTGCCCTTCAAAATGAAGTAAAAAAAAAAGCTAAAAGACAACCAAAATGAATTGCATTAAAAACAATAATAACAGAACACAAATTATTTTTATTTTTATTTCGACTGTGAAGGATAAATTACAAATATTATAAAGAATAGTTTTACTACAAAATTTAAAGTAAAACAAAAAAGAAAAAACGAACCCATTACTAATAACTCTTCCATAAAATAATTTATGTTTTTTTTTTGTTGTTGTCAGAAGAACCGTGTGTGTACACGACTACTTGAACAAGAACGAAGTGACAGCACTTGTCATTACTCTTTATTGTGTAAATTAATATTGTGTGTGGATAAGCTATCCACAGACACAAAAGATGCAAGGATTTCCTGTTATTTATTTATCAATATAATTTCGTTTCTTGGTCTATTGAATTTTTGCCAAAAAAAAGAAAATTCTTTTTCTGAATTTAATTTTAGTTTTTGTATTGAAACAATTTTATAGTTTTTGTAATAAATTTTCATTTTAAAATTTATTTCATTGTATTGATGCTTCTAAAAGAAAAATTGTTTTGAGGTTATCATAGGAATGTTAAAAATAGCTTGTAAGTTATAAATAAAATTAAGGAGAATATTTTCTTACAGAATATTCTAAAAAATCGTGGATGATTCTATTATCTTTTTAAAAAATTCTAAACATTAAAAAAAAAAAACATTATATATGATATCATTTACAATATGAAGCTTATGGGTAGCCGGTAAAAAATATGGTAAAAGATGAATTACATGCTTAAAGGGCTGCCATTATATAATTTGAAGTAACCCCCAAGAAATCTTTATTTCTTGGCCATCGCCGTATGGAATGGAAGCCTATGCCTACATTGGAAACGTATGAGTCAATCAAGTTTGCGCGACGACTAAATACAAAAGTTACAAAGTAATACTTTAATACTTTAATACTTTATTTGTTCAGCTTCTTGACGAAAAGCGCTGATAGCAGTACAGTACAGTATTCTTGCCATGTTATAGAGAAAATCAATTTTTATAATGTAGATAGAGATTAATAGTAAACGTCAGAAAAGAGTTTTATTTTTTGTTATGTCCTAATTAAATCGGATTTGGCCAATTTCAAGCCTTACCGTTTTTTCTTAAAGATCAATTACGATCGACTTTGTTAGGAAATATTTAAAGCATTGGAGTTCACCATCATTCTAGAAATCGTATAGAAAGTTATTCTGTAAAGGGTTCTGAGAGCTAAGCTAAGCATGATGAAGGTAGACAAAAACATAGAATGCATTCTTCTTTACAATATTTTAATTTAACTGCATCTCCCTTGGACCTTTGCCAGACCATCCCAACGACTGTTCGTCCCAACACGCAATATGTGTCGAAATTTGTTGAACGCAGCATATGTGGAGGCTGAAGAAGGTCTGCTTGCTGCCACTTACGTTTGACAGACAAATATCTCTATAGGTTCGGTTCGGTTAGAAAATTTTTGTCCTGGCGAGAAAAATAAATTTATTTTAAACTTCATCCCTTATTTTCATATTCACATAGATCTTTTAAAGAAATCAATACAAACTCAAATTTCCAATTGAAAGGCTTAATAACTTAAAAGAAAATTAAGGTTGCGACTGTCTCCGACTGTTTAGCGTGGACGCCTGCCGTCAATGTTCAATTCCATGGTGCTCGATGGCATATGGAGTGGGAAAATGAACACTCCACGTCCCAGGGATGACTAGTTCCCTGAAGTCAGATGGACACACGTCAGGGGATGTTCAAGCATCCGTTCAGACTTGTAGGTTCCACATAACCCGAGCCGTAGGAGGGGGAAACGCACACTCTAAGCAGCGGGAGATGATTGATCCCCAAGCATTATGGGGCCTGCTCCCCTGGTGAGACCGAGGCGCATTTAAAACATTTGCGTTTCTGCCCTCGCTTGCAATGCAAATCCACATTCGAGCAAGCAAGCTTGCTCTTCCAGCAATTTGGGCTATCACAGGCACTATAAAGACCATTGCCGCCCTCAAACCGAAGCTGGAAAGTTGCTTCCGGGGCTCCTGGCTCCGTGATACCAGGAAAAAAATATATGGAAGACATGAAAGACGGAGAAGTTCAAGCCTCCCGTCAGACTTGCAGGTTCCACCTAATCTAACTCGGTTACGGAATAGAAAGTATTGTAGAGGAAACAGCTTTTAAAAAAGGAGCACCGCTTGGGCATAATTGGGATAGAACGTTTAATACAAGAAAACGGCACTCTTGGAGAAATATGTTTACAATCGGTGTAGAGTGAAAAGTTCACTAACACAACTTTTCCGATACGTTTATCTCACCATGAACAACTTTAGTTGTCGCCGATTCGAACGGCGATTGAATCAACAATTTGTTTTCCTAAACCTGTTAACCGTCGATGAGGAAGACTGCAACGAAATTATGAATAAATTTTGTGTTTTCTTTCAAAATGGTTGTAGTCATTCATGTGTTCACAAGAACTTTGGTTTATTTCCCCAATATTCGAAATTGATTATTGGAAATCAGTGGAGAATTTCATGCGCTATATTTCAATTTTTTATCTTAGTTTTTTTTTTCTAACAACAAGCAACCAATAGGATAATAGAGGCTACGAAAAGGCCACTATGCATTCATTGGTAATTTGACTTCAAAGCACAGCATGATTAAAATCACACAAATACTTTATGGGTTTTCTAAAGCAAATTTATGGTTATTACATGCGAAAAATGACAAAACTTCAAAGAAAAAAAAATTAGTTATGATAAATTTCAAAGATTTCAGTTCCAATTTATAAGTCGAAGCTTGGTAAAATTTATTCGCCTACCGTAAAGTATGCAATAAAGTTCTTCTTCTGTTGTCATCTTAAAAGTATGTTTTTAATCTATCTAACTTTTGTTTTAATAAGATAAAAATTATTAAATTAATAATTTTAAATGCATTATATTATAATCAACATTATAAAATGCATTTCAAGAACATATGGAATATTAATTATTATAAAGATGAATATAGTTTCTTATATATTTTATTATATTAAATAAATCTTCATTATATACGAACGCACAGTTGCTGGTAGACTATGAAAAGAAAGTTTCATATATGAAAATATTTTATACTTTATATCCTCTTTTAATGAATAGAAGAATAATTTTTGGTTAAATTAAATATTTATGAAGCAAACAAAAAGAAAAAAAAATATTTTTATTTATACTGTTTGGTGTGTTGTCAGTCAAGTTTAAAGATTAAAATGAAAAAATGGAAAGTTAAACAAAAGTTTAATTAAAAATTAAAAAACGTTTAATTAAAAATTTAAAAAAGTTTAATTAAAAATTAAAAAAATTTTTTTAAATAAGTTTAATTAAAAAAAATTTTTTTACGTAAGTTTAGTTAAAAAAATAATATAAAAAAGGTTAAAAAAAGTTTAATTAAAACAAACATTTTTTTAAATAAGTTTAATTTAAAAAAAATATTTTATATAAGTTTAACTAAAATAAAATTTTTTTAAATAAGTTTAATTGAAGAAAAATATTTTATATAAGTTTAATTAAAAAAAAAATTTTTAAAAAGTTCAATTTAAAAAAATTATAAAAAAAGTTACATTAAAAAAAAAAACTTTTTTAAAATAAGTTTAATTAAAAAAAAATTTTTTTTAAAAAGATTTAATTTAAAAAAAGGTTTCAACCAGAATTTATTAAACTAAAGCTTTTTTTTTTTTTTTTTTGTTTAAATATGTTTTTCTCTACTTGAAACGTTCTGTAATCTCACACAAATAACCTCAAAGGTGTGCGTGACTTTTTGTTATAAAGAAATATATAAAAAAAAAAAAAAAATTGTTTTTTTTTGTTTTTGTGTGGAACTTTTTAAATTGTAATACATTTACTTAGTAGGACCCAGTAATAGCATATATGTTTAGGCATATTTAGAAAGCATTTATAATACAATGTTCTAGTTTAGGTTTAATTGGCCATTAGAATAAAAACATTTAAGATAAAGAGAAATATAAAATAAGAGAAAAAAAAAAATCTAGAACACTAACATTTATTATTTTTAATATTTGCATTTTTTGTTTGCTTGTTAATTTTTTTTTTATGCTTTATTTTTGTTTATTTTTTTTTCTAACCCTTCCGTCTATATACCACCGTATACGATGTTTGGCTTAAGGGCATTGTGTTGTTGTTCAACCCAAATTTTTTTTTGTATGCAAAATTTAACATGTTTTCTTAGAACATTTTATTTCCTTTTCCACTTTTGTTGTTTTCATTTTCTATGTCCGTTCTGATAATTGTTGTAATTCTGTTTTGATTTGTTGTTGTTGTTGCTGTTGTTACTGCTCCTATCATTGCTGTTGTTTTTCTTCTTATTATTTTTTGTTATACTATCTCTCTCTCTCTCTCTCTCTCTCTCTCTCTCTCTCTCTCTCTCTCTCTCTGTTATTTGCTTTGAACTTTTAACTCTGTTATTACGTTTCGTTTCACATAGAAAACATTGCTTCATTCCTGTTATTGTCCTGGTTGGTGTAGTTGATGTGTGTGTGTGTGTGTGTGTGTGTGTGTGTGTGTTTTCTTTGTTCATCTTATTGTCTGTTTTATGTTTTCTTGTTCGGGTTTTATATGCTATAAATTAAGTTGTCCCTTACACAAAAAAAAAAAAAAACAACAGCAACAACAACAAAAACAATAACGAAAAGAAAATGTGTGTACCTCTTAATTGTGTTTAAATTGTAAAATTTATAGGCTAAAGCAACAGTTTGTATACAATTTAATATGTAAAACTGAATGAGTAGATGATCGTTTTGATAATTTGCATAAAATTTTTGCTTGCGTGTGCCTGTGCTGCTGCTCTGGAGTATAATTTAAAAGTGAGGTGTTTTCTTCCGGTAATTTTTAGTTGGATTTTTTTTTTTTTTTTTTTTTTTTGTAAATTATGTTTCTTTTGTAAAGACCCGTTTTGTTTTGTTTATTCAATATGCTATTATATATATGTATATATGTATGTATTATATTATAATATATGTATATGCTATATGTATATATATTCTACATTAAATTCTTACTTAATGTAGAAAAGACTGCCTTTTTTTTTGCTTTTTACTAAATAATTTAAACTTTTGCTATTTAAGTTTAACTTAAAAATATAATGATAAGAAGATTAACTTTTGTGCTCTTTTTCCCTTTTCAATCAATTTTCCTTTATATAAATGTAATAATACTTAAGAGTTGAAAATGTTTGAAACAAAGTTTTATTGCAAACTTGAGAAACCACGAAAAAGCATGGTGAAGGCAATAAGTTAACCGGTTGAAAAGCAAAATACTTATTTACTTTACCCAAAAAAAACGCAATAAGTTCGTTTATCCTTATCATTAATTTATAAGTGCAAGTGTGTCCAGATGAGATACTGGTTAACTAACGTTAACCATCATACTACGTTTCTGGTTGAGGCTTTATTTGAACAGTTTGTCCTTAAAATAAAAAATAAACAAGTAAGATAATTATATTCGGGTATGCCGAATCTCTTGTATCTACTGCTTTTACCTTAAAAAAAGCGGAAAAAACTGATAGTGAAAAAGCTTCCAATGTTTTTAACAAACTGGAAGCCGATATCTTATTTTTTTCAGACGGACCGATGGATGGACGGACATGCTTAGATCGATTCTAAATTTAACGTTGATCAAGAATATATGAATAGTTTGTCGGGTCTCCGAAGCTTCCTTCGGATAGTTACAAACCAAATGACGAAAAGAAATATACTTCTCACCTTCGGTGGTGGGTATAAAAAATGGAAAGAAGTAAAAAACAAGTAAAAAAGAAACATACTAAAAGGATTTTGTAGTGCAACATACGATATTAAAACTACCTTAATATATTATCATTTTTAGGTATCCTTTATATTTCCCAATAAGTAATTAAGTAACATATTAAATTCGATTCGCGCAATAGTCTTCATGCCTCAAATAAAAAACATGAAGGCTTCTACAAAAGAGGAGTCTTAAAAAAAATTCTACAAAAAATTACATTAGACTCTCTGAAATTCTTTATACCCACCACCAAAGTATGGGAGTATATTCATTCAGAATATTCTTCTGGTTGCAAAGATGAAGATATCGGCTACAAATTTGACAGAAACATTGAAAATTGTTGCGCACACAGATTGGTATCGAAAATGAACTAAATCGATCGAAGGACACGTCCACAGTGCAACAACGACGGCCGAGAATATATCTGTTTTTAAAAAAGAAAAACAGTTCGATTTTCTACTTACTACTCATAAATCATAGCAGACAGATCTTGAATATTTACTCTATATTTATTAAGCTAACTTCCCCTAATATCGATATAAAAATGAAAAGGACTCCGCCCACTAGATGCAGTAGATTACTGAATTTTAATTTTTTTATAACATTAAACAAAGAGCTTCAGAAACTCCATCAAGAGTATATATCCGTCCCTCTCTCTATGCATCTGTCTCTCTGTCTGCTTGTTAGTGTAATGTCTGCGGTAACCTTTTTTCCAATCCCTAAATTGGCAAATACTTTGATAGTTCTTTTACATACGTTGGTATTGAAAATGGGCCAGATCGGTCACAGGCTACGCTTACAGTATGAAATAAACTGAAAATATATCTATTTTCTTGATATTTCTCTTACTACACATAGACTGCGGTATAATAATTTCTATGATATTCCACAAAAATAGAAAAAAAACTGCCACGCCCATCTATTAAAATTCAGTTTTTCCCACTATTTTTTAAGATTAAGATGTTTGGTGGGTATAAACAATTCGACTTAGCCGGTTAGTAGGTTATGGTTTAAGAGTACATGAGTTTTTTTTTCGCATTCGAACACCGAAGCGCGTCGTTTGGCCGATTTTGTCCGTTTTTAATGACAACCTGAGTGGAAGAACGCATTGTGTTTTAGTTACTACTTATTGATTACACAATAAAAATTTCGACGTTCTTCCAATAAAAAGGGAAATATTCTGCCACTACTATTTAATACACTACAGGGTAATGAAAGTTAGATTTTGTTGACATTTTTGTCCCTACATAATACTGTGGGGTATCGAAAGTTTGTTTGATTTTTGTCATTTTTTTCGCTACTAAATACTATAGGGTACCGAAAGTTCGTATATTTGGCATTTTTTTTTAAGATTAAAGTGAATTCTGCCAGTCTTGCTTAATACTGTAAGGTAGCGAAAGTTATTTTTTTGGGAATTTTTCCCCCTACTTTATACTATAGGGTATCGAAACTACGTATTTTTGGCATTTTTTTTTAAGTTTAATGTGAATTCTGTCACATATATATATATATATATATATATATGATATCGAAGTTCGTATTTTTAGCATTTTTTTTCCTATTTAATATTGTAGGATATTGAAATTTCGTTTTTGGCATTTTTTTTTACGATTAAAGTGAATTCTTCCATTCGTTCTTAATACTGTAGGGTATCGAAAGTTCGTATTGTTGGCATTTTTCTTTTTTTTTTTAGATTAAATTGTTGGGCATAAAAGATTCGACATAACCGAATATACTTTTCCTATCTGCTGTTTTTTTTAAATTTTTTCCTGCCTAAAGGTATGCAACAGTTATTATAGTTTCGAATGGCTTAAAATATGCAATTAAATGCTACTTGTTGCATATATGTAAATATTGCTTTTTAATTAAGAAAAAAAGTTGGAATTTTTTTTAATTATCTTCTCTTAAACTTTATCTGGCTTCCTTATTGTGCCCCCCCAGTTGATCTCTTGATTCTTTGCAAATCTCATCTTCAACGCGAGACTCAATGTTTTTAATTAAAAATTTAATGTTGTTATAAGGTGAATGAAATAATATTATTATTATTTTTTTCAATACATTCGTAATTCCTACAACAGAATCAGTCGAATCAGTCAAAAATTATTAAATTTAACCTTTCATAGGCATCGTTAATATCGATGCAGTTTTATTTAAGAAGCTATAAATAAGTGCCTCTATATGTGTGTTCACATCAAACAATACAATAACATTTTACATCTGTTTGTGCTTTATGCGTATTTCATTTGTTTTCGTTCCCTCATAATATGATTTCGTATAATACGACCTTTTTTCAATACATAATTGATTTTTGAAATTTCAGTAAAAGTTTCATAAAGCGTAAGCGTGGTTTTGCGGGCTATTTAACCTTTTTCATTCTTTTTGATTTATTTCGCGGTTCGTATCGTTTGTTCGACAATGTATTTAAATTTTGTGTTTGTGTTCATTAAAACATTATTTTCCTATAGTGTAAAGTGTTCTCATGTATTATAATTTGCCTCAGAGTTGGATATCACATATTGAAATCGCGCGATAGTGTTGCTACTGTTCTGTTTCTCAATTACGTACACACCCACATAGAATTTATTATTGCTTATACCGTTTTTTATATGTATGTGTAGGACTCATGTTAATTTATTCAACGTATAAGCGTAACTTCTAGAGTTAACTTTAAATCTTCTGTTTCTTCTTCTTTCTCCTGTTAAAGAATTTCTAAATGAATTCCTATCATGTTTTATCGTAATGAAATGTTTCTTTTTTTTTCTTTTTTTTTTTGAAGCACCTGCAATAAAACAAGATAATTGAAAAGGAATTTTAAATACAAAAAATAACATTTTCTAACGTTGTTGCGCTTTATTTGCATACACACACACATACATACACGCGCGTGTACCTGACATAAAAGTAAATGTAGTCTCTTTTTATGTTTGTTTAACGGATATTCTTTGTAAACGTTACTGACTCTTTCTCTCTCTCTCTCTCTCTCTCTCTCTCTATCTTTCTCTCTCTTTCTCTCTCTCTTATTCTTTTTACTACTGTAATACTCAGGCTTAAAAGTGGCTTTAAATAACAAACTGTGTGTTGTTGTTTTTATAATAAAATCTCTACAACAAATTTTCATGTTATAATATCTCTCTCTATCTCTGGCTTAGTTAAAAAAAAGAAAAAAAATGTACTTTTGTAAATATTACTGAATTTTTTTTAGGGTAAATTTACATACATACATACATACATATCTATATAAACAAATAACAAATGTAAAGCATGTGTTTAATATGTTCCAAAAATATTCATGGAAAATATTTTAAATGTTAATCCATTGCCAGTGAACAAAAAGAAAAAAAAATGGATTAAAATAAATCATAAAAATAAATATAAAATCTTTGGGTAAATTGTAAAAATTCAGTGTAATAGGAAATTGAAGAAGAAAACTTATGATAATAATGACTTTATGTTAATCCATTTGTAAAACCAAAAAATCCTTAAGGTATGAAAGTTTCATCAATGCCACCTAGTGGTATAAAAAACGCCATCTTGTAGCAAAATTAAAAATAATTTTTATATGACACCACATAGCATTTTACGGACGGAGAAAAGTTTTTTTTTGCGTAAAATACCAAAAATATAGTAATTTCGACACCCTTTCCTAAGCAGCGATTAATGAACTTCGGTGTACGTATACTAACAATATGAACGCCTGGAGACGTTACAGATACATCCGTCCTTTGATGCTGCTTAAAGCTAAATATACTTCTTTACTGAAAATAGCTGTAATAACTGATCGTTTTTTAATGGATAAATATATAGCACAACCATAGCTATTAAATTTGGAATCACTTCCTTGAGTTTTTATCGTTTGAATGCGATTTCGAATCAAAGTCTACATAACTTATGACTGCTTTTGTGTACCGTCTTTTATAAATCAGTTTAAAAGTTTAGTGTACCTTTTCGATATTTCTGTGAAAATACTTCTTAAACATTTTGAATATTCTTCTTTTCGATGCTGTTCACATCGTCACATATAACCAACTGAGTTAGCGAGGATCCGGTAATTTTCCTTACCTATTGCAAGAAACCTTTTTAAGGCTGACTAAAGATCTTTTTCCATTAAACTTTGTGCAGGTTTGCGTGTTTATATTAAAGTTATATTAACCTTATTTAATAGTTTGTCAATTAAAACTGCTTGAGTTAATTTCAGTAAACATTCTGCTTGATCGTACTCAAACTTTGTATTCAGATAATGCTGAAATTTGCTAAAAATCCGAATTTTTTTGGGAAAATGGTATCTTCAAATCCACGGACTTTGGCTGCTTTTCTTCAACATTATTTGACTATAACATCCCTGTATAAGAACAGATATATTATATCATTAAGGCTCAAGCTCCCGTACAAGCAATAATCACGGAGTGATTTAGCGATCTAATGCTTATAGGTATAAATTATGAAACTTGGTATATCCCTAAGAAAGCCTACAAAATCTCCCTAAGGGTTGAAAAAGGCACAAGCATTGATTATTTCATTAATATCTTCTTTTTATTTCCATCATAAAGGGCATTTGACGAAAAAAGGTAGTTAAGGAAAAAAAGAGGCCTTTGAAGTGGCATATTGCCAATACAATCCGAACGGTTAGTAACTTAGCATCTGGAGAGTAAATGTCTTCAATATCGACCTGAAGATTCTGTTTTTGACGACCAAACGAGCTTTTCATTTCGTTTTTTATTGTATCAAAATATTTTCTAATAAATAAAATCCATCTTGAATTGAAGATTTTAGCACAGGAATAACGATTTGATTCTCACCTAACTCCACTTCTCTGGCAGACGTTTTGTAAGGAATATATTCCAAATAATCATTGTGTACTATTAAAGTTATCATTCTGAAATTTTGAAATCAATTTTTCTCCACTAATCTAAATCATATGCTAGTGTAGACAATGAAGGAGTATACTTCAGAGCTTTCAAAACTATTTCACAGGTTTCAAATATTCGCCATTCTCGTTCGCCAGTTCTAACATTACATTATTAGGTACTTCCTGTTCTCTGATGAGAATCTATAACCTTTCACTTTATTGGACTTTCTTTTCTCCACTAATCTAAATCATCTGCTAGTGTAGAAAATGAAGGAATATACTTCAGAGCTTTTAAACGTTCATCATTCCTATTCGCCAGTACTTAAAATTAATGCTACATTATAGGATAATTTCTGCTCTCTCATGAGAATCCATAATCTTTTATACTAATGGACTTCCTTTTCTTCACTGATCTAAATCGTCTGCTAGTGTAGACAATGAAGGAATATACCTCAGAGCTGTCAATACCTTCGCCCTACCCATTCGCCTGTTCTTAAAATTAATGCTACATTAATCGATAATTTTTTATATTATTAGAGATTTTTATTTAAGTTTTATTTAATTTGTATTTTTTCTTTTTAATTTAGGGAACACAACGTGACAGTTTTTCTCTTCCTCTTCTTCTTAAATTTAAGCGAATTAACGGCAAATGATTCATCATTCCCAAGGGGAAAGTTTCAATGTGAACAAAAAGTTCTTTACCGGAACCTTAACAAAGTTAAGAATTAATTTTGGCTTTGAAGTCTTTTTGTTTTCTTTATTAATTCTATTTATAATTTAATTTTTTTTAATTATTTTTTTTATTATTTTTATTTATTCCTTTTTTTTTATTATTTTCATTTATTCATTTTTTTTATTCTTTATATTTATTTATTTTTTTTATTATTTTTATTTATTTATTTTTTTTAATCTTTTTATATATTTTTTTTATTAATTTTATTTATTTATTTTTTTTATTTATTTATTTATTTTTTTATTAATTTTTTTTATTATTTTTATTTATTAACTTTTTTATTATTTTTACGTGCTACAATAGAATATTTTTTGGGCCCAAAAGATATTTTTTTTTTTAAAGGAAAATATAACCACGGTATGTATTAATTTCAACTGAAAGATGTTAATTTTTTTTTTTTTTTAATTTTTTACTTTTCCACAAGCAATTGACTGAATGTATTGTATATTAGCTATATATAGAGTTCTATGAAATTATAATTTTGCTTATAATCCTTACGGCAATACGTTGAACATAATGAAATGTATATCAACAAAAACAACAGCAACAAATGCCAGTATGTCTGTAGATCTAATAAAAACTCTTTTTATGAATTTCTATACGTTTTTCTCTGTATGTTGCTCGTAAATCCAATGAAAATTATAGCCTCTATGCAATGTTATGCCTGTGTATGCTTTTATGCTTTGATTGCTTTTCTTCCGCTTTTCTACTTTTCGCACCGTTTTTATTGTATGTACTTAACAACGTGAAAATATGTGTGTTTGTGCACACGCTTGTACGATATACAGGCCATAACAGGAAATGCAATCACTCTTGTAAAGGAAATAAAATGAGTTTCGTTTTTTTTTTCTTCATTTTTTTTTCTTGTTGTGAGTGGTCTCTGTTTGTGTGTTTTTATGGGCGTCAACTATATAATTTGATGAAATATGCGGTATATTTTTAGGCGTTCACATAAGTTTTCTTCTCTATACCCATTAAAAATGTTGTTTTTGCTTGCAGGTGCTTAACATTGTGTAACATAAATTTAACATAACATACAGAAAACATAGTTTACACTTTTAGTTTTATACCGGTTGCTTTTAACCGTAAGCGATAGTATCATTGTTTTGTTTTTTGTGTTTTCTTTTTTGTTTTTTTTTTTTGTATACAGCTGTAAGTAAGATTGCTTTTATTGAAAAAAAAAGAAAAAAAATGTTATATGTTTTTTTTTCTTTAAGGAAAAGAAACTAAAATTAATTGTTCAGACACAAAATAAATATCGCACACTGTATAGTATTTAAATTGTTTCCAAAACTTAAGAACAAAAATTTTTTTAAATTTTTTTAAATTTGTTAGTTAAAATGAATTAAGAAGACTTCTTCGTTTAATTTTTTTTTTTTTTTTGCAAATTTTATTACAAATTTTTATAGCTTGACTAGTCAGCACTTATAGAGAGTTCATAAAAAGCTACTTATTTTTATACCCACCACCGAAGGTTAAAAAAAAAAAAGAAAAGTAACAGCGAATTTAATTGACTTTTTCTTCAGCAAATATTAACAGGACACCGAAGGTGAGGGATATATTCAGAAGGAAACTTCAAACATCCTACAAAAGATATATATACTCTTGATCAGCATCAAATTTCGAATTAATTTAAGTATGTCCGTCTGTCCGTCTACGTAATGTGTGTGTGATAAATACGCTCCTGGCCGCCAAAATGAAGGCTTCAAATTTGGCAGAAACATGAGAAGTTCATGTACATAGGCTGGTATTAAAAACACTCCAAATAGATCGAAGGACACGCCTACAGTGTAACGTAAACTGAGAACACCTNTTTTTTTTTTAATTTTTTACTTTTCCACAAGCAATTGACTGAATGTATTGTATATTAGCTATATATAGAGTTCTATGAAATTATAATTTTGCTTATAATCCTTACGGCAATACGTTGAACATAATGAAATGTACATCAACAAAAACAACAGCAACAAATGCCAGTATGTCTGTAGATCTAATAAAAACTCTTTTTATGAATTTCTATACGTTTTTCTCTGTATGTTGCTCGTAAATCCAATGAAAATTATAGCCTCTATGCAATGTTATGCCTGTGTATGCTTTTATGCTTTGATTGCTTTTCTTCCGCTTTTCTACTTTTCGCACCGTTTTTATTGTATGTACTTAACAACGTGAAAATATGTGTGTTTGTGCACACGCTTGTACGATATACAGGCCATAACAGGAAATGCAATCACTCTTGTAAAGGAAATAAAATGAGTTTCGTTTTTTTTTTCTTCATTTTTTTTTCTTGTTGTGAGTGGTCTCTGTTTGTGTGTTTTTATGGGCGTCAACTATATAATTTGATGAAATATGCGGTATATTTTTAGGCGTTCACATAAGTTTTCTTCTCTATACCCATTAAAAATGTTGTTTTTGCTTGCAGGTGCTTAACATTGTGTAACATAAATTTAACATAACATACAGAAAACATAGTTTACACTTTTAGTTTTATACCGGTTGCTTTTAACCGTAAGCGATAGTATCATTGTTTTGTTTTTTGTGTTTTCTTTTTTGTTTTTTTTTTTTGTATACAGCTGTAAGTAAGATTGCTTTTATTGAAAAAAAAAGAAAAAAAATGTTATATGTTTTTTTTTCTTTAAGGAAAAGAAACTAAAATTAATTGTTCAGACACAAAATAAATATCGCACACTGTATAGTATTTAAATTGTTTCCAAAACTTAAGAACAAAAATTTTTTTAAATTTTTTTAAATTTGTTAGTTAAAATGAATTAAGAAGACTTCTTCGTTTAATTTTTTTTTTTTTTTTGCAAATTTTATTACAAATTTTTATAGCTTGACTAGTCAGCACTTATAGAGAGTTCATAAAAAGCTACTTATTTTTATACCCACCACCGAAGGTTAAAAAAAAAAAAGAAAAGTAACAGCGAATTTAATTGACTTTTTCTTCAGCAAATATTAACAGGACACCGAAGGTGAGGGATATATTCAGAAGGAAACTTCAAACATCCTACAAAAGATATATATACTCTTGATCAGCATCAAATTTCGAATTAATTTAAGTATGTCCGTCTGTCCGTCTACGTAATGTGTGTGTGATAAATACGCTCCTGGCCGCCAAAATGAAGGCTTCAAATTTGGCAGAAACATGAGAAGTTCATGTACATAGGCTGGTATTAAAAACACTCCAAATAGATCGAAGGACACGCCTACAGTGTAACGTAAACTGAGAACACCTCTGCTTTTAACAAAACAAACCTAAGATTTTTGCTTATTTTTAGCACGAAGCCTACAAAAATTTATCATATTTATTGAGCTAGCTATCTTTCTAGTATCGGTACAAAAATGGATGGAAAGTCTTGATCACACCCACTGGATGTAATAGGGTATTAGAGTTTAATTTTTTTTATGAAAATATTTGTAACGTCAAGAAAGAAGTGCTTAAGATATCCATAAAGTATATACATTCTTGATCGAATTCAGAATCCACCTAGACATATGCGTCCGTCCTTCGTTCCATCTGTCTGTCTGCTTGTCTGTGTAATGTCTGCAATAAACACTTTTCTTTTCGCAAGCATTAAGGTATTGGGATTAAATTTGGCAAATAAAAATCTGCAAAATAAATTTGTCACGCCTACTTAATACAATAGAGTATCGATATTTAGTTTTATTGGTTTTTTTTTAGGATAAATAGGTGGTTGGCATAGACGAATATAATTTTCTTACTTGTTTAATATTTAATAAATTTTCATTCTATTGCCTTTTTTTTTAATCAGACAAAAGTTGCGAAAAAAAACTTTTCTAGAGTGGTCTCCTTCCTTAAGCACATTTTTTTTTACCCGTGATTGATATAAAAAAAACTGATAGTTATTTTTTTTTTACTGTCACCAACCTATTACTAATTTAAAAGAGATTAAAAAAGTAATGGAGAGAAAACCCTAAACGTAATAAACTTCATATTTACTATAAAACGTCTTTTACTTTAATCTTTTTATTATTATTGGAATTTCTAGAGTTCATAAAAAATTTTATTATTTGACAAATGTGCTACACCGTAAATGTTAAAAATATTAAGTAGATATAAGAAAAATTTTTATATATAATAATAACTGTATGAAATACAAGCTGTTTGTGATACTCCTTAATACTTAAGGAAAATTTTTCTACTAATATTTACCAAAGAGATTATAATATTAACGGCAGGGAATTAATCGTGAAGTAAAATGTCGCTCTTAGTCTTATATTTGAAACTTTCAACACGAGACGGATAGAAAATAAATGTCACGCTTAGCTAAACAAATGAAATAATAAGAATAATAGTCGTTAAAAACGGAAATCTATAAGAGACCTTAATAGTAGACCTTAATAGTACCAAAAAAAATGCTGAGCTATTAAGTTTTAGAAAATATTATAAAATGATAATCAATTTCATTACTTTCCACTTAAAAAATTTCGATAATTTTTGGATCATAGATAAGCAAAAAAAAATTTTTTTTTTTTTTTTTAAAACTAGAGATATTCTTAGTTTTCGTTATACGGTAAGCGTATCCTTCGACCAATTGGACTTATTTTCAATACCAATGCTCGTAAAAGAACTTTCGATGCTTGCTCCACATTTAAAGCTCATATCTTCTCACAGACATTGCATAGACGGGCTGACAGACAGACGGACAGACAGATAGTCGGACAGACAGTCAGTCGGACAGACAGTCAGTC
>KK351151.1:429264-482708 GCA_000671755.1 Glossina brevipalpis
CACCTTCCTGGTCGCAAACATAAAAATATTGAGATCAAATGTGAAAAATAAAAATGGAATAAATTTGCCACGCCTACTTAGTATTGTAGAATATCGATATTTAATTTGTTGATCCTTTTTTTAAAATAGAAGTGGTAGTTATGAATTATTCGATGTAGTTGAATATAATTTTCTTATTTCTTCTTGCTTGGTTTCTCTTAGCGAAAGGCTGTAGGTTACAAGGAGGAGCGACCCAAAAATTTTCTTAAAATATCAAACGAAATCTAAAGTCTTCTTTCGCGAAAATGATTGATAAACAAAATGGTAAAATTCGCTCGAAAATTGCCTACAGAAGCCGCAAATTTTAATTAACCAGATTCTCATCTTAAATTCATATTTTGCCTTAAAATTTCAAATCTACTTTGCGATGGTTATCATACCATACATGTGAAGAAGAAGAAGAAGAAGAAGAATAAAGATTTTCATGATAGTGGCAAGATTACTTTAATATTCTTCCTTACTCTTAATTCCCCGTATTATGCAGTGAGTCGACGAATGCTTTCATAAAAACGACTTTTTGCCTAATTTTTGCAACCTTCTCCCCCTAATTAACCGTCTATTTCTGTCATTTTTGTATTTAATTATTTATTATAGTATAATATAATAATAATTATTTATGCGTTGTGCGCTGATAAAAATAAAACTATAAAAAAATATCTCAAGATTATTATATTACTTACATATAATTTTTTTCTGAATCAAAGACTTCAGTTATACTCTCGTTTTCTCGCAATGTGACTCGTGTCTCCTTAGAGTTTCTTTGGGATTTAAATAATTTTTACTGCTCATTTTTCGTTTTTATTTTCTTCAGTACACGCTAATGAAAGCTATATTTGAATTTAAATAATCTCAGATGTTAATTATAATATTAAAAGCGCATATTAACACTGCTAATGTGCGCTGAGTCTTCATAACGAATCAAAAACGCATAAAGCGGAAAACCACACATGCGTTTATTAATAAAAAAGAAAAAATCCATCTAAAAGGTGCAACAGTTTGAATATAAAACGCACGTAACGCATATATACATATTATCTCGTAACAATTTTACCTGAAACTGCTTCTGTATATATGTAAGCACAATAACAAAAAAGAAAAGTCGGTAAGAAGGTTATATTCGGCTTTGTCGAATACTTTATACCCAACATCTTTATCGTAAAGAAAAGTAAAAAAAACTACATTTTAATAAAAGGGCGTGATAGATTTTTTCTATTTTTATTGGAATATGGTAGAAATTTTTATTGTGTGTTCTATGAGTAGCGAGAAAAACGCTCACAAAACAGAGGAGCTTTTAGCTTATTTTTTATACTACGGACGTGATCTGAGAATAATTTTCAATACCAACCTGCATGCAGTAATTTCCAATGTTTTTGCCAAAATTGAAACCAAAAGAATGTTCACTACAAACATTACACAAATGGACAGGCGGACAGATAAACAGATGGACAGATAGACACAGGGACAGATGGACAGATTTACCAGTTACATTATACACGTGGATAGATGGACAGACGGACAGACGGACAAATGAATTAACGCATAGATGTACAGACAGACAGGTGGTCAGATAGACAGACGGATAAATGGACAGATGGACAGACGGTCAGATAGATACGTCTAGGTGGATTCCAAATACTGATCAAGAATATATATATATTTAATGGGTTCTGAAGTTTCTCTCTCAACGTTACAAATGTTTTTAAAAAAATTTAATTCCAATACTTTGCTATATTGACCGGGCGTAGTTCATTGGTTCTTTTCATTTTTGTACCGATACTAGAAGATACCTAAGTCGATAAATGTGGACATTTTTATAGATCTTTCTTTTGAAAGCAGAAGTGTTCTCAATTTATGGCGTACTGAGGACGTGTCCTTCGACCGATTTGACCTATTTTCAATATCGTCCTGCTTACAAGAACTTGCAATGTTGTTGTCAATTTTGATTTCGATATCTTCATTTTTGAGGCCAGGAGACACTACATAGACGTACAGATGAACAGACGGACATACGTACATGTTTAAATCGAGTCTAAATTTGATTCTGACCAAGACCTCGTACAAGCTATACATAGACTGACGATAGACGAATAGATGGACATGCTTAAGGCGATTTTAAATTTATTATATTATATATAATTTTTTGTGGGGTCTCTGGTTACTACAATTAAAATGGCAATATAAATATACCCACCATTTTCCTAGCGATGGGTATAAAAAGCAAATCCTTTTTTAAATAACGAGTTAAAAAAAAATTACTTTTGCTTCGAAATAAATCTTGTATATTCACTATCCTAAGAAGGTGCATCAAAATTACCCTCAAACTTTCTTGACAATATATGTGATGGTGGCATCATGTTAACTCTTATGGTGCATGATTTTTAATTTTGAATTTTAAATAATCATTTTCGAGATAGCAACGCGGCCGTAGATTGTGTAAAAAATAAACAAACAAAAATTCAAATAATATTATTAAGTATTTATTTTGAAAAAAGTCGTATGTAGATATATAGTATATTTCCCAAAAAATCTGGCATATGTCCAAAAAAAAATATTCAAATGCAACATCAAACATTGGTAGCTTACCTTACAACAGGTGAGAAGTAATAAGTAAAATATTTTCAGACACATTTCCCATAATTTGCAGATAATTTGAATTTAAAAAAAAAATATTTTTCATTTGAGAATTTTATGATTTTATAATGTAATATAGATCAAGGGCCTGACAAAGGATATAAATTTACTACGGTTTTATGAAATATGATGAGTTCTTTTTCAGCGAACAGGTTTTAGAGATTAATAGATTAAGCTCGCTTTCAGATTATTTCTCCGAAAAGCGCTTATTGACCATTCATTTTGAATCTGAAAATTTCTGACTTCGGAAGATGAATGAATGAATTCAAACTGATTAGTAGTAATACGTATACAAGCTGACGACTATAAAGTATAATGTTGTAAACGAAACGATAAAATATGCATACTTGTGTTTTAATAGCTAATAGTTTTAAAATGTATACAAAATTAAATGAAGACATGCGGACAAAAAGTGTATTAAAGTTTCACAGAGTTGAAGAAAAAAACCCTATAATATGAAAAGCAAGAGGGAGGAGAGTTCAACTAATGAAAAAAAAAAAAAAAACAAACATACAAACGAAATAGTGGCGGTTTTTTCGCGCACATGTTGTCTATTCGCATATAGTTTTGTATGTTATTTGGTAATTACCCGTTTACCTCATAAAAAACTCATACAATTCTACGTCAAACAAGTCTCGAAAACCGCAATAAAAGTACAAATATAACATAATTATTTTAAGCGTAAACTTCATATTTTCATTTAATAATATTTAAAAGAGAATTTTATTACGAATTTATCTCACAAAAGGGATCGGTTCTAGACAAAACTCTTCCAGATAAGATAAGAAAATAAAAAAGAAAAGAAAAAGTTTTGCTAAGGGTCGACATTATTTTTCTGTGTAAATGCATGGGAAGCTTAGGTGTAATTCGCAGTCCACCTCCCACAAACTGCAGACTTATTAATGAAACAAATACTAGATTTTTAGTCTACAAGTTGCATTTTTCCGAGAACTATAACTTTACCGGTTCTAACGAGTTCTTTCGTACTAAAATATTACGGTATTAGGGTTCATGTTGATTTTTTTTTATATATACCCCCACATTATTTGTAGAAATAGTACGGATATAAGACGGGCAGACGGACAAATGAACAGAAGGATATATGGACAGACGAACATGCTTAACTCGATTCTAAATTTTATCCTGATTTATATGGCAGACGTACGGATGGACAGACGTACAAATGGACAGACCAACAGATGGAGAGACAAACGTGCTTAAATCGATTATAAATTTGATCTTGATTTACATGATATATCGACAAACGAACAGAATGACAGACAGACGGATGGGCAGATGGACAGATGGACAGAGGAACATGCTTAAATTGATTCTAAATTTGATCCTGATTTATACATATGTCTGAAGTCTCCTTCTTGGCATTACAAACAAAATGACAACGTGAATGCATTCTATCGATGATGTGTATAAAATAAAACAAATTTTCTGTGAAAATTGATATTTTAGCATATTTAACGAATCTTGAAAATTTGGATGAGACAAAACCACATTTCTTGAACCCTTTCCCATGCGCAAGCGTTCTTACAAAAAAAGTTGCCTTTACATGACAAAAAATGTAATTTTTAGTAATTTATAATGAAACTTGCTCCCAAATAGTGATTTAACAAATACTTTTGCTCTGATAAATTTGGACCCTATTGGTCTATTTTTTTTTTTGACTTCCTATCATATAAAGTTCTTATGAAAAGCAAATCTTTATAGAGAAACAAGATTTAATTTTCTACATTTTATGACAAAAATAGGTAGAGAATCGTATTAGGGTAAGTATTGTAGGGTAATTCATGATTGATCAACTTGCCCAACTAGAATGATTTATCTTTAGTTTAAATAATGATTTTACAAATAAATTTATTGTGAAAAAATTTGGACCTTATTCATCTATTTTTCTGATTGTCTATCATATAAGAGATCTCATGAAATAGAAGCCTTTGCATAGAAGAAAAAGTTTAGTTTTCGACATTTTATCACAAAACTTGATAGAGAATCGTATTAGGCGAAGTGTTGTAGAGTAATTGATAGTTGAACTTGCCCGACTATGAATGATTTATTTTTTTTTTGTTACACATATTATACACAACCAAGAATGAACAGTAATTTTTCAGTTGCACATCTGTTCTTTAACACATAAACGCTTTTCCTTTAGAGAAACCGAGCAATTTTGAAAGGATAAAATCTTAAGTTATATAAGTACATTTTTTGTAAAACAATAAATTTATTTGTCTTAAGACATTTGCTATTACTGGTATTTAATTTCCTTACATTAAAAAATTTCTATTTATTTTTGGTAAATTATGAATTTTTATATTTTAAGAGAGAAGGGTGTTTCTGTTTACAGCTCCCAAATACCTTAAGAGGGTAATTTGGAAAAAACTCATAAAGCATGCCTTACCGCAAAGACCACCTGCTTGTTTTAATTCATCAACCATTTCTTAAAGAATTTCCTTCTAATCATAGAATTCCAATGACTATAAAATTTCATTTTTCCTTCAAATTTTTCAATTATTTTTCATTTTCTTCTTGTAATATACAATACAGAGAGTGGATTGGCTTTGTCATGAAATTTAAAATATTTTACATACTTTCTAGACATCAGCTTGATACCAACTTCATATCTGTGAAGGGTAGTATTCATTTTCCATCATTTTTAAGAGCAAGAATTATTTTCGAATCGATTCATTCGTTTCTACATGACAGCGACAGGATGGGGACTACACTACCGAAGCATATTTCAATGCCGGTCTCTTACTAAAGACATATAAAGTCTTTTTGTATGTATGGACCTCCAAATTCACGCGACCATGCGATTTCAAACGAATAAATATAAATTGCAAAATATTTTGCTAATTAGCTGATCGCAATCGGCTTCCAGTTTACCTTTTAAGACGTGATTACCGTGTAGCTTTTTCAAAAAAATATTTTCCCTTTTATAAGCTTAACAGATGTCTTGACCTTTCTCAAATATTATGTGAGAAAAAATTATGTACAAACACAAATTTTGCCTTGAAATTCTAGATTTTTTCTCAAAAGCCTCCGAAACACTGCCTGGATTAAATGACTCCCTACTGAGATATTACAGCGTAACGTCTTACAAGGTGATTTCTAACTTCTCTAATCTGCAACATAGAAAGCCTTTAGAAAGTATTTATAAGAACATTTAAAACGATTTCCAAACAAAAATACGTCAATGAAACTTCATTGAGACGATCCTTGAATGGAAATGGTGAAGATATTTTATATGACCCTATAGTCCACATAAAACGTTCCGGCCGGTTGCCATTATTAAACCGAATTTGGGATATATATGTACCTAGCTTTAAGTCAATACCTGGTAATGGCTATGAGTAGTAAATGTCTACTTACATTAAAGACATGGTCGAGAAATTTCATCTATCGTTCAGATTCGTATCTTAATTCTCTCTTCTACTATAAACTGCAGAGGTTTCAATAGCAAACTACAAATAAGCAGACAGACAGGAGGACGGATAGATAAATATAGCGAAAGCATCTTATAATTTCCTGATAAGGAAGCATATATTATAAAAAGAGTGTGAAATTATATTTAAGTATAACTAGCTAAGTCACAAATCAAAACTGTTAACAGAGTCCTGTTAAGCAATTAACAGAATCCTGTTAACCAAAGTCTTGCAAGAATTTATATCAAATATATTTAAAATATAACTATTTTGGAACTTTTTTGAACGATAACGATGATAAACAAAACATCAATTTTTGTTAATTAGATAAAATTTGATATAAAAAAGTTTTTCTGCTCTGTCAAATATGACATTCAAAAAGCGGAAGGGGTCAAACTATGTATTGCGAAAAAACGAAACTTGTTTTGCATGAATCCTTGATGAATACCCTTTTCAACGATGAATAGTTTATAAAAAGGCGCTTTCGAAAAAATTTTTTATTGGACTTTGACAATTGATCTGTATAGGGCAAAATGTGAGCAATATTTGAGAGACCAAACCAAGTACTACGAAAAAACGGAACTAGTACTATTTTAACTATATTTGATATAAATCCTTCTAAGAGTTGTGTTAACAGAATTCTGTTAGTCGCTTAACAGGCTGCTGTTAACATGTTTAGTTTGTGACTTTGCTGCTTATATTTAATATGAAGTTATTTTCACACCCTGTATTATAAAAGATCCCTAAAATGCATCTTTCTTTCCGGGCGTTACAAATCGAGGCACAAATTAAGTACACACTATCGTGCTTTATTACCGGTTATAAAATCCTAGAAGTTCATGGAAGTAATAAACTATTCCTTCAAAGATGAGTATAATTCTCCTTTGTTTTTTAGATTTTTTAAAAGAGAAATGTTCTATGTTTTCGACATAGAATTGATGTGATATTTTTTCTAAAGCTGAATATAATTGTTTCCTACTCAAAGAGGTCTGCTTTGATTTTGTATGTCCAAAAAAAGAAGGTTACACAAACACGCACACAAACACATACAAACACACATTTATTAAGCTCATAAAAACTAAATTATGAAATTTAACGTTTATGTTTTTGGCGATTTATGTTACCTTTACATTACAACATTACTATATATATACGCCTTTAGTTTGGGTTTCTTTTTCCTTTTGTATAAGAAGTACGAGGAATACATTATAACGACGACGTTGTCTGAAATGAGTATGAAAAACGTAAACTCAGCAGCCTTAACTTGAATGTGTTTTTATAACAATTCGTTGGTAAGTAAGTTTATCCGATTTTAGGGTAAATAATATGTTACGGTAGAGTAAGTAGTTACGTATGTGGTTAAACGTAATCATAATTTACTTTGAATGATATGAACCGAAAAAAGCTTTTAAGCCATTAATACCCATTAGTGTTAGCAAATGTGCGTACGTACGGCTCCACATATATATATATATATATATATATATATATAAAGTATGTGTATGTATGAATGAATCATGTTTGTATGTATGTACGTTTGAACTAACAATTAAACAAAACAAAAAAAAACAACAAAAAATGTTTTCAACATAAGACCGACCGAGTGCACATTTCTTATTTAATTTACAGCAAAAAGAAAATAAAAAGATAATTTTTTGTTTTTTTTTTTTTTGTTTTTAAATTCATTATTATGAAAAGTCAAAAATGAAATTTAATATTTTGTCAGGAAACAAAATTGATTTATGAAATGAAATGGGATAAAATGTTTTGTTAAAAACAATTTTCATTTTTTTTTTCAGTTTCAATTTATCGATTATATCGCATAATACTAAACAGAATACTAACTAAAGTAAAAAAATAATATTCGACTATGGCGAATTTTTTGCACCTACAGCCTTTATCTTAAAAAACATGCAATAAAGCTAAATATCGATATACTCTATAATATTAAGTAGGCGTGGCAAATTTATTTTATTTTTCGGATTTGTTCCCGATATCTTAATGTTTGCGATCAGGAAAGCAGTTATCGTAGATATTACACAGGCAAGCAGAGAAATAAATGGATGGATGGACGGACACTTATGTGTAGATGGATTTCGAATTTAATAGGAACCAAGAATACATACGTACTTAATGGATGTTTGAAGTCTTTTTTTTTTGGTGTTACAAATGTTTTCTTAGTTATATGGAGTGGGCGCGGTTGATCTTTTCCATTCTTGTACTGATACTAGAGAATAGCTAGCTCAATAAATGTAAAAATTTTTATAGATATAATTCCGATATCTTAATGGTTGCTATCAGGAAAGTGCTTGTAGCAGACGATATGCAGATAAACAGATAGACGGATGGACGGACGAGTATGTCCTGGTAGAGTCAAAATTTGAGACTAATCAAGAATAAAGATATATACTTAATGGGTGTCTGAAAATTTTTTCGCGATGTTACATGAAAAAATTAAATTTCAACATTCCATTATATTGAGTGGGCGTGGTTGATCTTTTCCATTTTAGTACTGATAATGTAAAAATTTTTATAGATATAATTCCGACAACTTTATGTTGGAGATCAGGAAAGTTGTTGTAGCAAGCGTTACACAGACAAGTAGACAGATAGATTGACGGATGGACGGACGGATACGTCTAGTTGGATTCTAAATTTGATAGTAACCAAGAATATATATATATACTTAATGGATGTCTGAAACTTCTTTCTTGATGTTATAAAACTTTTCATAAAAAAAAATAAATTTTCATACTCCATTATATCGTGTGGGCGTGGTTGATCTTTTCCGTTTTTGTAATGATACTAGAAGATAGGTAGCTCAATAAATATGGAAAATTTTTATAGATTTCTCTATTATGGTTTATAAGCAAAAAAAAACAAACTTTTTTTCTTAAATGCAGAAATGTTTTTAGTTTACATTGTAGTGGGGGAGTGCCAATTGGTCGATTTGTTCCATTTTCTATACCAACCTGTTTGCAAGAACTTCTAATTATGCTGTCAAATTTAAAGACGGTATATTCATTTTTGTGGACAGGAGAATCTTTACCACAGACGAACAAATGGACAGACATTCTAAACTTGATGCTGATATATATATATATCTATATATATCTGTATATATATATATATATATATATATGTCGTAGGATCTCTGAAACTTCCGTTTGTTTGTTGCAAACAAAATGATAAAATGATTATACCCTTACCTTCGGTGATGGGTTGTCGGTTGACATGAAAGATCAAATATTGCTGAAGAGAGTAAGTGGTTTTGAAAGAAGAAAACATAGAAAACGATATAGAAGATTTAAGAATAATACGTTTTGTACACAAAAATCTCTTCTATAGTAATAAAGCAAAATAAAATTAAATATCAAAAGTTCTGCTTTTTGTAAGGCTTCTTGTGTTTCTCTTTTCTCACACACATCAACAAGGTATGCATGTCTATAGTAGTTTCGTTTTTCCATTTGCTACATTCAAATTATGCTTAAGACTTTATACATATCTACATATATATAAATATATATATAAGTTTTTATAGTTTTGCTGTTGGTTATAAAAATGTCATTAAGCGATAAAATAAAACAATAAAAACATAGTAAATAAATAAAATATTAGTACGCAGGATGAAACAATCGTTCGGGGCATATTTACTATCTTTATGGCTTTTGCTTCGTATCTTAACTACTTGTTTTTCGAAAACTTATTTATTGTTGATCTAACTAGAATTTCGTAAAAATATCCTTCTATTTTAGCATACACTTCTGCAATCAAGGCATGTAATATCAAATCAGTCATTAATTTCAAAGCACTAAGTAAGGGGAAATCTTATTTTGCCAAACTTCGCGACCTTAATCATCAATTTTGAAATTTCCTTCAAGAGTCATACGATAAATTTAAAGCTTCTCTAACATTTTGGATTTTTCTTTTTTCTTTTTTGGACGTTCATCGCGTTCAATTTTATTTTTGTCCGTGCAACTCTTAGTTTAAAATGAGCATGGAATCGTAAAATTGTAGTTTTTGACGGAGAAGAGATGCGTTAACGCTTTTCCAAGGCAGTGTTGACACAAAGGGTTTGAAAATAAGCTCGAATTTAATTAGTAAAGACATTTACCAATCATATTAACAGAGCTCTGTCAAAGGATTAACAGAGCTCTGTAAAGTAATTAGCTTCAAGCTATTGTTGGATTTGGAAGCTTAGTCCGTCCAAATTAAAATATTTAGAAGACTTCTCTAAACGCCATGTAAATGTATATGAAATAACTTTTAAAATTATATAAAAAATTAACACGTTTCTTTAGTGAATTCTTTCCAATAAATGCTTGAAAATCGATATGTTGCCGGTAGTAGATTATTCAAAAATAGTCAAATTTGAAAGTCTAGCACGGGCAATCTAGAACATTCCAACTATACTTACATACATCATGGGAATGTGTATGAATTTACCTTTCAAACAAACTAACTAATTTCAAACATAGTTTTGCAGGACTATTTTTAAATATTTTTTGAAATTTGTTATCATAGCCTATGTCGACCATGGAAAAATAGTCAAAATTGAAAGTCTAGCAAGGCCAAACTAGAAAATTCCAACTATTTTCAGACACATTACGCGAATTTATATGAATTTACCTTTCAAACAAGCTAACTAAATTCAAATTTCCTTCTCCAGAACTATTTTGGAAAATTTATTGAAATTTTGAACCGCAGCATATCCCGATTATGGAAAAAATAGATAAATTTGAGATTTTAGTGCGGCCAAACTAGAAAATACCAAACGTATTAACCTATATCACGTGAATCTGTATGAAAATACCTTGCAAGCCAGCTAACTAAATTCAAATTTCGTTTTCCCGAACAATTTTTAATACATTTTTGAAAATTACCTACTTAACAAACTTGCATCTGGTGCAATAACATTAACAGAGAATTCGAATCTGTTAAAAACGAATTTAAGTTTGCGAGCTAGTGTATGTACTCTTTGGTATAGAAAATGGACCAAATCGAGTAAAGAACTCATAAACTAGATGATAAAAATTTCTAAAATAATCCAAAGAAGCATCTGCCCACTTATTATACAGTTTAGAGGAAATTTGGCTTTATTTTGAAGATAAGGGCAGTGAGTACGAAAGATTCGGCACAATAGAACATAGTTTTCCCATTTTTTTCTTTTTTAAATTAAGGTCAGTTACGGGAATTATTCGATCGATCAATATTTTTAATAATCTTTAAGTGGTTTATGTCTTAACAGAATCTCAACTGTATGCAAATAATATTCTTTTTATAGAATTTCTTACTGCTGACGCTGCTGCTGCTGCTGCTTTCTTAAGTGCGAAACATGAAATATATTAAATTAATATAATGTTATTATCGTTTCCCAAAATAGGTAGTTCGTTTTCAATTAACATTTTAGTGACTTATATATATCTGTAGTAGACTATTTAAAAACTCGTCACCAAACACAATATATATGAATAACTTAGACTTAAGTCTTGTTTTGTCTCTTTCTTTAAACTGTGTTTCACTTTCTAAATATTAAAATTTTTTTTCCAGAAGTTAAAACTCATCTCCACCTTTTTCGAAACTTCTTTTTTTTCCCAGGTCTGGGTAATATTTATTTCTTTTTTTAGAAATCTTTCTCTAAACAAAAGGATAGCACGTATTATGGTTATGACTCTTCTAGTCAATATTTCGACTTGAAATTAGATTTTGAAAAACATTTAATCCAGTATGTTCCCGTGTACAAAATCATTAATATTCTAAATTTGTCCTAAAAATGTTAATTTTCTGAGTCTCATCAGTATTTTACAAATAGAAGACAACTTTCATACAAAATATGTATTAGTGTATGGGCGAGCACTTTATTTGCCCTGTAGAAGGATGCCTGATGCATTGAATTTAAGTTATGATGAAGATGTTGCAGCAAAAGTTGGTAAATATTCAAGATTCTTTTTAATGCTTATGTTAGCTTCGTTACTTCTTTTTTTTTTTTTTTTTAATTTCCTTTTGTTTTCTCTTATTTCAGTTTACTTTACAATTATTTTTCTTTTTTCACCTTTCTTTTCCAACAATTTACATTTCTTCCAGATTTTATGCGTAAATATTAAATAAAATAAAAAGGAAAAAAAAAAAGAAAAAATTTTCCTGAATGAAAAATTGAACAACATTTACATAAAGTTTCTCTATATACTTCTGTTCAACGGTGCTTATGGCATATGATTGACTTGCAATCTGTTTTTTTTTTCGTTTTCTTACATCCTTGAAAAAAGTTATATATCGGATGTTCTTTTATATCGTATGTTCTTTAGAAAAACGCATCAAGTACACTTTATATAGGGTATTGAATGTATGCATCTGAGACGTGCTTTGTGAACTTAGAAATTAGTTTAAAAGTTTTTCTGAAAATAATCTCTCCCAATTGTTTTCAAAATCTATCAGTATTCCTGCAAAGTGAGAACATTCTTGGTGTCTGTTTCTAACGCACTCAATCGCACCAATCTGACTCACCAAATCTGGTAAGATTATTGCTCTTGTTCCCTTCTTCTAAGTTAGTAAAACTTTTGATAGTATACAGATACCAATTTAACTCGCCAAAACTGGTGACATTTCAATCTATGGTTGGCCGTGACTTGTTGTGGTTTTCATCAAAATTTTCCAACTGCTGTGTACAACTTTTTGAATTTAATTGTATTTTTTTAGCAAATTTCGTTACCTGTTTTTTCATTCAATCACCACTTTGGGCACGGGTACTCCTCCTCAGTTGCTTCTAAGGTTTTTCCTTTTGCTCCATTTAAAACTTCGAAATCAGAATGCAATTGATTGCCCGGCACAATGTACGTATTCCGACAAAACAATGCGTCTCAATGCGTCTTTTTATGTTATCTCGCTAGTTTGTAAAACGAGCGATTAAAACAAAAATAACTGGAAATTTAAGTGACTTTTTCTTCTTCTTTCTCTTAAGGCATTCAGGAAATAACAATAGATAATTTGATGTGTTGCCGTAGACTTCTAAAAAACTTTAATTTTTTTTTTTTAATTTTTAATTTTTTAATTTCTTCTCGTTATTTTATATCTCAATATAAATAAAAATGTTCATAAATAAATGGTATACTCCGCCTAATATACTTCTTCGCCTAGTTCCATCATAATATGTTATAAACTTTATTTTGTTTGCAAGTAAAAACTGATTTTTAAATAAAAAATCTTTATACAGGGTTATCCACGTTGTGGTTCCGAAAGTAAACGTAATTAGGACACGTTTGTAACTGAAATTTGGATTAAGATTTCTTTTTAATATATTGTTCACACCTTGCCATTATTTAATTAATGCAACATCATTTAAGTGTTTTTTACGGGACATCTCTTATAAAACTGGATTCTTTTGAGGTCATTTTCGATAATTTGTCTGCATATAGCGAGCAATAGTTCAACCACAACTTAACAGATGTTCGTTTTCAAAGCGTCAAGAGTTTAAGAAATCGATCGAATAAAAATCGATCTTTTACCTGATTCCATGGAGAAAGATCCAGCGGCCAGAAATGGCACGAATTTGGTGGTTAATGCATATCACCAAAACATAAAATTACATGTCAGGAAAATTTCTCGCGCAGCAACACCAAAAATGGAGCTTACTGTGTGGCTTATGGCGTTGTCCTATTGTAACCACTTATCTTCAATATCCAGATCTTTAATTTCACGACAAAAATATATTGGTAATCATGTAGCTGTAGCAATCATAATTGACAATTTGTGTCACTATCTCGCCATTTTCAAAAAAGGACGGGCTTTATCATTTTTCTAGCTTACCATTCCACAGTTCTCTGTAGATTTTTACTGCCTCGTATGCAAAAATTTTAATGTTTCACATAAGCACCAAGCAAAAAGTCATTTATAGCAGTAATGTTTTCAAAAGACCGAACTATACGTCGTCGCAACGGAGACCTACTGTCTACAATCCATCCAGTCTCTTCAAATCCATCCAGTCTCTTTATCACTCTTCGATTTGTTAACACATTAGCTGCACTTTCTCGATCGAAAAAATCTACGAAGTTTGCGAGCGGTCTCAGTGCAATTTTCTTTTTTTTTTAATGAATTTTCGCAATTGTAACGCCTTCGTCTTTTGTACAGCCCTCCATTTGTAATAATTGAAATAATCATAGGTGACAGCTGTCAAATTTCAGAGTTGTCATTTGAATGAAAAAAAAAAAAACAAAATTTGCCACAAAATTTAAATAATTCGCTCTTATCGAGACACCCTTTATTTATTTTTATAATATTTGAAAAAAAATTCTTTAAGGTTTTGTAAAATAATTTAAAAATTATACGTATATTTCCAAGTTTGACAGAAATGAAATTTATGTATATATATGCCTGTATGTACCTGAATTTTTACATTTGTTTCACTGTAGTTACTTATAAGTTTTGTTAAAATTGGATTTTTAGAAAATATTGACTTGAACTCTAACTACAACAATGACTTGCAATCTGACCTTGTGTATGTAAAACTTTTTTCAATTTTGTTTTTGTTTTATAATTTTTAGCACACAATTTAAATTGCATTTCCATGACCGTATACACAAGTGCATTGAGTTTGAACTTATGTTCATTTTAAACAGAATGTAAAAATTGTGAATAGCTAGTTGAGTAGATGCACTTCAATGAATTATATTATGGAAATAATTGCAGACATTTTAGAAAAGCTTATACGAATTGAATAAATTGGGTGCACAATATTAAGTATACGTCTAATACGTATAATAATATATTTGCAATAATACTAGGGAGAGTTTGATATAAATATATATGTAAAGAATTTTTTAATTATAAATCACGTAAGAAATGTCGAAAAAAAAACTTTACATAAACTCTACCCTAATTCTAAGTAAACTATACCCTAACTTTTCCCTTACTCTACATGAACTCTACCCTAAGTATGACCCTTTTAAATATTGAGTGTAAAGGTTTCTTATCTTTGGTCGCAATTTTAATAAACACGAATTTTTATATTCAATATTTTTCTGGCATTCATTCAAACGGTCTTCTCTCGAAATGAATTTGAGTATGATTTCGCTAAAATTTGGATTTTTTGTTCATTTCATTTCATATATTAGAAGCTTACGTTAATTTTGGTCAACAATTTCTACAATTTCTAGTAATTGCAAATACTCCTATACACTATGGTGAAATTCGACGATTTTGACTTTCCTTTATCTAAGATAACAGTTTTCAATTTAGTATCATAGAGATATTCAATATACGGACACTAATCATGGAAGGGTCAAATTTGAATTTTCGACATTTATTACTTTCACTGTTTTGATTTAATGAAATCTTTTGCCGAAGCCCATTAAACAGTTTTAAAGCTTGTAGTGACACTACTTCGGCATATCTCAATTGCCGGTTTCAGTTTCAGCGCCTTAAAAGTAGTGATCTTGAGAACCAAAATGTTTGAAGACAAGCGAATTGCAATACTTATTGGATGAAAACCTAGTTCAAGCTATCAAAGAACTTTCGAACAGCTTAGTAGTTTATAAATGAAATGTTCCTGGAAGTTTACATGCGATCGGAAAGATCCAAAAGGAGTGGAAAGTACTACCATACGAATTGGTTGAAAAAGCCATTTCGAACCATTGTAACATCGCTGTTTCATTCCCTGCCAGGCAGAAAAAGAAGAACCTTCTATGGTGTATTGCGATTAACGATGAAAAATGGATCTAATACAGAAAGCTATGGGTTTGTCCGGGAGAGCCATTCACATCGACTCCTAAGCAGAATATTCATGGCCGCAAAGCTTTGCTGTGCGTGTAGTCGGATCAGTAAGATGTAGGGTATTGAGAGCTGCTAAAACTGAATAAAGCTGGTATCTACCGACGTTACTTGAGCAAACTGGGCAATAAAAACACCAGTAACAGCGATTAACAGGCACGAAGGCATACTCTGGCATGACAACGCTCGGCAGCAAGAGCTGTCAAGGATACACCGCTGCAGCTCGAACGGGAAGTTCTGCCGCACCCAGCTTGTTTACCAGACATAACGTCTACTGATTACCATTTCTTCAGATCGATTCAGTATGGCTTGGTTGATACGCGAGTTCACAAAATTGAAGAAGTGCGAAAATGAATCGATTCATGGATAGCTTCAAAAATCCTTCGGTTCTCCCACAATTGAATCCCAATTGTCAATATTTTGGAAGGTTACGCTCTCGAAGGTTATTATTTGCGAGTATTTAAAATTCAGTTGAAAAAAGCACTAATGCATAAAGAGTCCTTTCCGGCAGCGTCTTTTGGCAAAAATAGACCTCAAATTCATATTTTGTACAGTTCGAAAGCAATTGACTATTTTACATTTATGACAATTTAGTTCTACGTTGGAAATCGCAAGAAAAGACAACTAATATTTCTACCATTGGCTTTAAGAATAAGAAGCCTGCCTCATTAACATAAAGTTGCCCTATTCAAAGGCAAGTCCACAACCGTAACTGAGTCGTTAAGAAGTGTAACTAACAAATCCAACGTACGTGGGTTCAAACCTATCTGCGGTAGAGTTAGTAAAAATACCATATGATCTAAATTACCACGTGCCTTCAATCATATATTCTAAATTTATTTACATATGTATATAGATCAGGAATGAAGATCAGAATAAAATAAATAAATATATATATATATATCGGTTTGGGCTTTGCTAAGGGAATGACAACATTTGTAGATAGCATCGCTAAAGGGGGAGTTGTGTCTTAATCGATCGCCGATCTCTATCTCTAAGACATTCTATAATTTCAACAACGTGTGTTAGAAAAATTCAGCAGCATTGCTTAATAATTCATAATGTGTCTTTTATATAATTCTCTTTTTATAGCAATGCTTCAGAAACTATCTGTTAGTGGATTGCACATAATGCACAATGAATGAGTCTTGGAACAACATTTTTCATATTATAAAAATTTATGGTTGAAAGGTTTTACAATTTAACTCTTGTATAATTAATCAGTAAAGTTTTTCTTTCTCTTCTTTACGTCGCTATATATCGCTTTAGGAGAAAGGAAAAAAAAAGAGAAAATATATTTATTTATACAACAACGTATACTTTCTAAATAATCCGAAATACGAACATAACTGTTAAGTTCTTCTCTGTGCTTGTGTGTTGCTCTTGCAGAATTAAAAAGCATGGAACAATTAAAAAGTAAAAATAGAAAATTGCCGGAAATTACGTTCCCCAGTTTTCAGGAAATAACCAAATGATTTATTAAACTCAATACAAAAAATAATATAAAAAAGTTTTTTTTCTTTTTTTTTTTGTAGTTAAAATCAATTCGAATAACCACTGCTAGGAGAAACTACCATTAATTTGTTAGTGTTTAGTCATTTAATATTAATGACCATGAATTAAACTTTACCAACAATAACAACAAAAAGTTTATATGAAATTTATAATTAGGGAGAAAAAAGTTTATTGAATACTAAACCAAACAATAGAAAGCAATGATTCGCCATGGGGCGAACATTGGATATTTATCAACTCGAAAATAGTAAATATAAATATTTGAAGGTATAATATTTTGTGAAATACCTCGACCTTCTCTTTGCCTATCTTTCTGAAAAGTTTAATAAATAAATAGAATCAACATTTCGATTACTGTGCTTGTAATTTATAACTTTCCAGTTACGGCGAAAGTGTTCGTAGTTCTAAATTTATATAGGGGGAGATACACATATGTGTTAAACTTCGGCTTTTTGTCTTAATTTATGTCAACATAGGAGCATTGACAGCAGACAATAGACTGTTTTTCGATAAGGCGGCTTCCTTTGACCACAAAAATTCATATTATCTAGAATTTTTGCTGCGTTTTTCTTCTATTTGTTGTAATTCGAGCCAAAAAATCGACTACATTCTTCGGTAAATGGTATAAAAATTTAATGATTTCAAACTAATTGAAAGTTAGCCATTCTTTACAGCATTTTCTACACTTTCCTTCTACCATTTTCTACACTTTTAAATCTATTTTCAATTTTTTCTACATAATTTTCAGATATCGTTCAATTTGTAATTGTTGGCATGGGCGAGAGTTATAAGCCATTCTCTACGCCATTTTCTACACTTTCTCTCTACCATTTTCTATATTTTCTCTTTATCATTTTCTAATTTTTTAAATCTACTTTTAATTTTTTCTAAATAATTTTCAGACATCGCTCGTTTTGTAATTGTTGGCATGGGCGAGAGTAATAGGCCATTCTTTACGCCAATTTCTACACTTTCTATTTATCATTTTCTATACTTAAATCTTCTTTTAATTTTTTCTATATAATTTTCATACCCGTATCGTCCAATCGGTAACGGTTGACATGGGCGATAGTAATAAGCCATTCACTACGCCTTTTTCTACACGTTCTCTCTATCATTTTCTAAACTTAAATCTACTTTTACTTTTTTCTAAATTAATTGCACGTACCGTTGAATTTGTAATTGTCGGCATCGGCGAGAGTAACAGGCCAATTTCTACATCATTTTTTACACTTTCTACCATTTTCTACACTTTTAAAAGCGCCTTTTAATTTTTTCTATATAATTTTCAGGCATATATCGTTGAACTTGTAATTGTTAATGTGGGCAAGGATAACAAGGCATTCTCTACGCCATTTTCTACACGTTCTCTGTGCCATTTTCTATACTTTTGTAATTGGCTTATATTAATCAGGCAATTTACTGGCTCCTAAGTTGTGAGTTTTTCTAATCAAATTTAAGTGGTTTTTGTGAATTATGCACAATTTCATTTTTCGGGCTAAGTGAATGCATAAATCTTTCTGACCATCTTCTATTCTTTCTTCTACTTCAAACTTTATTTTCTCGAAAAATCGTTAAAAAGTCAGAACTCATCAAAGCAGACATCAAGATTTTAACTATTTAACAGGATGTAGAGAAGCTAAAGAACTTAAAACGAACATATTTGTTTAAAGTGTTTCAAGCGTAATAAGGAAATTGGCGTATTCGCATTCTTATTTTAGAGGTGAGCATCATCGATAAGAAATCCATTATCCGAAAAGTAACATTAAAGTTACGATTGGAAAATTGATAGCTTTTAAAAAGATACTCGAAAATATTTACGATGATAGTTTTTCTTTGCACAAGCTTTAATACATGTATTGCTTTGTTTTTTTTTTATTTTTATTTTTTTTTTTACCTAAACGTGTGAAGAGACCAGCATAAAAACAGCAATTGAAATACCAAGAAACGAACAACTAATGAAAGCAACGTCGTCGTCGTCGTCGGCGACTATGTTTTGCAATAGTTGGAAAACTCTTGAAATTGGATCAAAGCCAAGTACAGTTTTTAATAGTTGTACCAGCGCCATTAAACAATTCAAAGCGCAGAAAAAAATTTAAAAAAAAAAACTAAATAAATAAATATCTGCAAAAGTTTGGTCAAGAAATTTAAGAGAGGGATGATAACAAATAGTTCTTCTTCTTTTCGTATTAAAGAAAAGCAAGCAATTTCTTAACTCGGTTTTTCTAATCATCTAAATGAGTTGAAATGAGCTCGCACAGTATTTTCTCTCTTCGCTATTAGTCACAAACAATATCAACATTAATTAATTGAAAGTAAAATAAACAAAAATTTTTTAATTAATAAGAAATGTTGTTTCTTGTTTTCTATTAAGAAATTTAATTGATAGTAATTAAGAGCGCCAAAGAGTGAAGTTTTTGAATCTTTTAATTATCTCCGGGATCGTAGAAAATAATAATGCGCTTAACAACCCAGAAGGACTCTAAATATTGCTGATAAAGAATTAAAGTCTTTTTTTTTTTTTGATTAATTTTTAGACAAATTGAGAGATATAGCAAAAATATCATTACTTCAGAGGAACGCTGCACAAGTAAATCTCTTTTTTTTTTTTTGCTGTAAATAAGGAGCGTGGAGAAAAAACCACAAAAAAAGAAATATTGAAAAACTTAATAAATAGCTATGAGAAATGGTTCTTTAGAAGACATTAAAGAGAAATTTCCTTTCATGCGGTGTAGAAGGACAGCATGAAAAAATCCTCTTTAGAAGATATGTGAAGATTTTAAAGAGAAATAAATTTTGTAAACTCCTCATACGAAGTAATGGTTGAATCATCATTTTTGTAAAAATAGTTGATGTGACTTATGCTTCTTTATTGGTCATAAAATGCGCTGAAAGTTCTGTTTAATTTATGTCTTTTAGCTTACGTGATTGCAAAGTTTTATTTATAATTAGTGGTTTCAATATTTTTGCATCAGATGCATGGCTACAAAGAAGAAATATAGGTCGCCCGATGATGAACGTTCGGTTATTCATCTTTTTCAAAAAAAAAAAAAAACGCAATTTCATCGGCAGATGGACGGTCGGAGGGAGGGACAAGCGGATAGAGAGACAGAAGGATGGACAGACAGACAGAGGGACATATGGACAGAGGGACATATGAACAGAGGGACAGAGGGACAAACGGAGAGAGGGACAGACGTCGGACAGACGGACGTACAATCGATTCTAAATTTGATGCTGATCAAGAAAATGTATATTCTTTGTGGGGTCTACACACTTCCTTCCCACTGGGCATGACAAACAAAATGACAAAATGAAGATACAACAATTATGGACTTTAAAATCGTTGATATTGACTTGACCTTGCGGTGAACTTACAAAGATGGCAAACAAAATCTCTGTACATAAACTTTCGTACACGTCCTAAAAAGAAGCAGCAAAAAGCAAATCGCACAAACAAAATAAGTCGCATGAAATGAATAGCACAAGTGAGAATTGTATAAACCAAAAAAAAAGAAAGAAAAATTAATCTGAACTCTTTAAAGGAAATTGATTAAAGTTTTTATTATCATAATAAATATTATAAATATATTCCGGGCAGTGTGCTTACTGAATGAAAATTTTCAGGCCTTCCGTTACTACTTTTAATTCGTACACTTACACTTTGACACACTCTTGCACAAAGGAACATTGCATTTCACTTCATTTACTGCTGCTAACAGTCTTTTATAGATTTTCGTAATCCATTCCATGTTTTCTTATTTCCTTATCCTACTAACTTATTGACATTTCTTCTTATTTACGAATAAATGGCCGAAAGTTACTCAGAAGTTCCTCTTTCGTTAGTAAAATATTGTTTTCTTTGACTGCTTTAACAATGATATTATAAAAGTTTTTAATATGATTTATGATTCAATCAATATCTGTTATTTGCTTTATTTAAAACTGCATTTGGTTCAGTTTGTTTCTTGTTTTTCACGTTTCCTGTGTTCTGTTTATTTCAGAGAAAAGTTTTTCGTTCACTTGAAACATAGTTTTCCACATTGCAGTCGACTGACATTTTTGTGATGTATTATACGAATTTTTGCTTTTACGATAAGTTTTTTGAATATTAATCAAATGCAATGAAATACAAAAATATATGTTCGATATATAAGGGCGTTGAAGTTTTCTTTCCGCAATATTCGGTTATTCACTCATTCATTGATGTACGTGATGACAGTTTCTCTATGCCTGATAAGATTCGCTCTAAATAAGATTACTTCTTTAGAAGCTTTTGAAGACGTCGTGTATTCAGTTTCCGTATTACTTAGTGCGACTGATTTTTATTTTCTAGATAGATTCTCATGTGATCGAAGAACTACCAAATAAGAACATTAAGCGAAGGTATATGAAATCCGTTGAGTTTCCTTCCCAACAAAATCCTTCAAAATATCTCCCTCCGTCTGATAAATTAATTTTAAATTAATAGTACCAGTCAGATATCTAAGAATATGCTTGAGCCTAGCCATACGATCTTTTCGAGGGTCTCCGTTGCTTTGAGTCAGTTTCGATACTGAATACTAAATATCATGTTAAGTCCAAATTATTAGATACATCAGAGGTCCTACTTTCATCTAACTTTTTGCTATCATCACCGCAGCTTACCTAATAGTCAGCTTCCAATGGAACTTGTAACGGCTTACACTCCTTCACGACGATTCCTTCCAAAATTATTGACTTCTCACTACATCCAATAATTATATATATTATGTTACCAACATAGACGGCAATTAAAACAGGTTTGTTTTCCTTCAGGCAGGGTTCATTCTAACGTGATACAAAATTTCTCATATGCAAAACAGTATTCAGTTTTGAATTCCTTTTCAATTTCCCTCTGTTTCAGTCCGCAAATAGGTTTAAGGAGCCGTCTATTAATTGATTTCTTATTCATAAAATTCGATGGCTGCTGCATATATATCTCGTTCTGAAGATCACCATTCAAATATTCTGTGCTTACATCAATTTTGTGAAGAAACATTTTCTTCTTAACCCGCAGACGAAAAAGTAGCTTGAACGTCGACTCTAAATCATTCTTTAAGATTTCTTTTTATTGTTTAGATCCATTTGTTCAGTGTCGCCTTTTTACTATTTGGATGATCTATTAGGGACCAAGTTTTGTGCTTGCAAAGAGTATGGTATTCGTCCTTCTTTGTTTTACACCGTTTGTCTTTTTTTTTTCTTTGCAGATAGTCTGCCCATCTGTTTGCGGAATACCTTTATAAGGAACGTTGCATTTGACCTCGTTTAGCTGTTCCCTTCAGCATCCCGGCTTGCCATTCCGAATAATTCTTGACCTACTTGAGCCATTGACTTAGCGTAGTTTTGAGAACTCCGCTTTGTAGTTGAGTCTCAAAATTGTAGTTGAGTCTCCGCACTGTAGCTGATTCTACGCATTGTGTTTAGTCTCCTGTACCTGGTCCAATGACTTAGTTGAATTTTCAGAACTCCGGCCTATAGCCGAGTCTTCGGAATCGTTATCACCTGTGTCGAAATTATCATCGACGCCTTCAAATTCGCTTTCGTCACCTTCAGTATGGTCGTAATACAACAGACTTATAGAACTGTAAGACGATTCTTGGGTTCCTTCGAGTAAAAATATCAACAAGAATAGCTAATGAAATGTATGTCCTTTGAATTATACTGTGTGTGTGATATGTTGTCTTCTGTTTCTTAACCTCCTTTTTATAGCCTACTCTTTTCAAATGATCTTAAACTGTCATATGGTTTATGTTTAGTGCCTCAGCTATTTCTTGACAGTTTGCGTGCCGCTCTTGCTCTACTAATTGCAAAATTTCATCGACGTTTTCAGTGACTAGCCAACCAGAGCAAGATGCATCTTTGACATCAGAAGTTCCGGAACAAACTAGTAAAGAAATTACTCTAGGGTCCCTCGTTCACTCACAGTATTCTCAGGGTACACTTCACCAAATTTTTCAGAAGTTTTTGCGGCGTTTTTCTTTTTTTTTTTTATAGTAAAAAAGCATCACATAACGTACTTCTTCAGATATTTCACTCATTTTCAAATCAATATAACTTTTTACAAGAGCAAAGAATTGGAAAGCTATGTTCGCAAAAAATGTAACCTGGAATGTCAACTTTTAAACACATATTCGTTTGAAACAATCAGTTGATTGTTGCCAGATACATAAGCAACAACGCCAACTAGTGGCAAAAAACCGCGGAGGATACCTAATATATACATATATGTATAATATGTATAATATTATATATAATATTGTATATTATATTGTATATAATATTGTATATTATATTATATATAATATTGTATATAATATTATATACTATTATATATAATATTATATACTATATATATTGTATATAATATTATATACTATATATATTGTATATAATATTATATACTATACTATTACTATACATTTTTTTTTTTTTTGTGAAAAATTGAAGTTTAAAATCATAAAATATTTATTTTTATAAAAGAAAACCACGGGACAAAGAAAAAACTTTTACAAAATCTACAAAGAATATCGTTTGTTTAATTAACAAACAAAAAAGCACTTTTTATTGCCTACACACGCGTATATATATATCTATAGCTTACTACATATGTTGTCTATTATTTGTTCACCTGCGAAAATCTACCTTAAAGGTAATTTTGTCAAATATTTGCACGCTTACGTGCACAGAGACGCACACGGTTTAACCTGCATTTACATTTTAAACACTTCGTTGTAACACCATTTAGTTGCAAATTGTTTGTAGAGAGAGAGAGCATCCATCGCGCAGTATGCGTACTTGTGAAAAATTTTATTTTCAAGTAAAACCGTTACTGGCAGAAAGTAAACTTGTTTGTGTATACCAACCTACCGACATTTGTCTGCATTTCAAAAAAAGCGTAAATGCGTTCATGTGCATATATTTAAGGATTTATTGAAGCATTTTATTTCACCTTAACAAAGTAATGCTTAAATGGTTTCGGGCGATAAGTGGAATAGCAACAGTAACCAAAGATTTGCATTTAAAAGTTCGCTTTCACATATTGACGGATACGTTTTTTTTTTTTTTTTAGTTTTTGTTTGTTTGAGTTTTTTCATTGCAGTTTATTTGGAATATAGTCGTTCGGAAAAGAAGAAGGGGTGGAGGAAGGCGGAGGGGAAAGCTAAAAGAAATTTTAATACTCAAATAAAAAAGAGTTTTTTTTTTAATATTAAAAAAAACTTTTGAATAATTTACGGCATTTATTTAAGACTAACTTTTATGCTTATAGGATTATCTTTAAAGGATTATCTTGATTATATTTAATATAAAAATATTTTATACACTCAGCTCGGATGAATTATAATTTCCCCTCTCCAAATACAATAAAGGAATAATAATTCAATGCTGATATAAACGATACTGTACTGTATGTATATGATTACTCTTTTGACATTTGATGAATTTTTTAAAGCATTTAATCAAATTCAATCGAACCTTATATTGCTGGTTACTGCTAAAAGTCTAAAAGTTTTCAAACTGAATTTCTTTTTTTTTTTTTGCTTAAATGAAATACGAGATGATGTATATATGTAAATATTATTAAACGTAGCTAACTTATCTCTGTTGGGTTCACTTACACAAAATTCAAACTTCAAACCAAATAAAATTCTTGTAATAAAAAAAAAAACTCTTGAAAAATTGTAAAATTTCCCCTTCGGATTATTTCAAGTTCGATATGATCTTCCTCAGTATCGATTGATTGATTGATAAATTTTGCTTCCACGACTACACGTTTCAATTCTGTCAACCAAGTTTTCGACATTTTATATGACAAAACAGATTATTAATAATGTTTGACGAACTTTTCTTTAGTTTCTCTTACAATTTTGACTTTCATAAAAAATACCGTTTAATCGCAACAATAACAATAAATCATAGTGACTTAATCTAGATATATCTCTCTATATAACAGGTGGGCTGAAAAGTTCGAAGGCTGACACATAGATGGCATTACTAATATTAAGCCCATATAAATTTGACAGCTGTTGCACTATTAGTATGTGAGTTACAGCATTTTTAGTGAAGTAACTTTTGTTAGTTTGAAAAAATGGATAAAAAGGAATTTCGTCTGTTAATAAAGCATTACTTTTTGGCGAAAAAAAATACTATTGAAGCCAAGGCTTGGCTTGATAAACATTATTCGGACTTTGCACCAGGAAAATGAACCGCAGAGAAGTGGTTTGATAAATTTAAACGAGGCGAAATGAGCACCGAATGCACGTAGTAGACGTCCCAAAGAGGCTGCTACCGACGAAAACATCAAAAAAGTCCACACAATAATTTCGGATAACCGTAAAGTAAAGTTGATTGAGATAGGTGAGAACCTAAAGATATCAAAGAAACGTGTTGGACATATCGTGAATGAATATTTGGATATGCGAAAGATCTGTTCAAAGTGGGTGTCGCGTGAGCTCACAATCGACCAAAAACAACCACGAATTGATGAGCAGTGTTTGGAGCTATGTTCAATCGTAATAAACCTGAATTTTTGCGTCGATATATGACAATGGATGAGATATGTTTCCATCATTTCATACCGGAGTCCAATCGACAGTCTAGACAAGATAGCTAAAAACAAATCGTAATATAAAAATGATATCGAAAAATTGTGTGACCGCTATAATCGTTGTATCGCCCTCGAAGGCAACTATACTGAATAATCATATCAAATTCTATCACAGAAAAGAATTTTTCTATGTTAACCTACGAACTTTTTAGCCTATCTATAGCTGTCAAACAAATACTAACTTACCGAATGCCAGAAAGTTTGACATATGATCAGAAGATTTTCTTAATTTGACAAGAATCAATCAAACTGTATATGTTCTTAATCAGCATCAAATTCGTAATCCACCTAGACATGTCCGTCCGTCCGCCCGTACGTCTGTCTACTTCTTTATCTGCTTGTCTGTGTAGGTCTTGAAAATGCCACAAATCGATCCTAAGACTCATCTACGGTATAATATAAAGTGGAAACAGCTCTACTTTCTGGGTATCGCGTTCATTACTCTTGCATTATAAAAAATTAAAATTTGCACGGTATTCCATAGAAATGGGAAAAATCTGCCACGCCTACTTAATAAACTTAATGAGCTATCGAAGTTTAGCTCTTTTTCAATCTTTTTTTTTTTATGCTGAGGAGTGTATAATATTTGGCAAAGCCGAATATAATTTTTTTACTTGTTAATATCATTTTATTTATGTTCGTGTAAAACAGTTAAAGATAAATTATTTAATATTAAAAAATTAATTGTTTTCGAAATTTTAAAATTGAGTGAGCTCAAAAATTTCCTATAATATCAATTGGTATATGGTATTGATATAAAATATTGGCAATTAATTGTGACTTTTTGATCTCAACAATTGATGTGTTTTTCCTATAATTTTGCGTTCAAAATGAAACTTTTTCTTTTTCTGAAAATGAATCCATTGTTGTAAAACAGCATAATGCGTTTTTTCCCCCATTTTGCTATTGTTTTAAAACAATACAACCTTAAGGATAAGTACGATTAAACAATGAAATAAATACAAGTAAGAAAATTACATGCGGCTGAGCCGACTAATGCTCATTACCTTTATTTAAAAGGAAAAAGCTAAATATAGGGAATCTATAATATTAGGTAGGCGTGACAGTTTTTTACATTTTTATGGAATATGATCGAAATTTTTATTGCGGTTTATGAGCAGGGAGCAAAACATGCAGAACGTAGAACACTTCTTAGTCTATGGTATAATATAGGCATGTCTTTTGATCAGTTTGGACCCTTTTAAATGCCAGAGTGCTCATAAGAATTGCCAATATTTTTACTAAATTTCGTTCAGATATCTTAATTTTTGGGAACATAAAAATTGTTATCGCAGATTTTACACTGATAAACAGACAGGCAGATGGACAGAGTGATACCCGTAGGTGAATTCCAAATTTTGTTCATAATCAAGAATATATATATATATGTTTTATGAGGTCCCTAGTTCGTCTTGCTTGATATTATGAACGTTCTCACAGAAATATTAATTGTCAATACTCTATTATGTCCAGCGGGACTGGTCGATACTTTCAATACTTGAACAGATCTTGCAGGCAGCTCAACAGCTCAATAAATGAGGATATTTTTTAGATATGTCTGCTATGATTTATGAGTAATGAGAAAAACCTTCTTTTCAAAAGGCAGAGATGTTCTCAGTTTATATTGCACTGTGGGCGTGTTATCCCATAGATTTGGTGCATTTTCGACGTCAACCTGTGTGCAACAACTTCCAACGCTTCTGCTAAATTTAAAGCCGAATGTTTCTGCTAAATTTTTTCAGCTAGGAGAATGTTTTCACAGATATTACACAGGCGGACTCACGGACGGATGGACAGATGGACAATTTTAACTCGATTCTAAATTTGAAGCCGATATCTTAATTTTTGTAGCTAGGACAATGTTTACCACAGAATTTACACAGACGGACTGACGGACGGATAAACAGACGGACATACGAATATAAGGACATACGAACATAAAGACACGCGGTCAGATGGACAGATGGACAGATGGATAGACGGACAGACGGACAAGTGGACAGATAGACAGCGAGGCAGACGGATGTATGGACAGACGGACATGCTTCAATCGATTCTAAATTTGTTGCTGATGACGAATATATAAACATCGTAAGCTCTCTGAAGTTTCCTTCTGGATGTCGCAAAGAAAATGATAAGATGAATATACCTCTTACTTCGGTATGGTGGATATAAAAATCAAAAAAAAAAAAAAATCCAATCACATCACGTTACACAATAACGGGCAACAATGTGAAATGAAATGGAATTCTTTGCGCTACAAAAACTTATGGTTGCAAATTTTTCCTGTAGTTATATTACGCACATACCCCACGTTTGTATTCTACATATTGTATACTGAGGAATGTATATATGTATCGATTGTGTTTGGTAGAGTTTGGAGGCTGAAGCCATCACCATTCAATCAAAACAAGAAAAGCACACATAAACTTTTCCCTTAAGTTTGTATGTGTATGTGTGTTAGCATTCAAGAATAACAGAAACCAGTTATTTTTTGAACAAAAATAATTTCCTTTTACTCTTTTTAGTGGATTCTTTTCGTTTGTTACAGTGACTGACATACATACATAACTCTTTTGTTTTGTAATATTATTACAAAGTTCAAATGATTTTTCGTAGGAACCATATATAACAAGTTAGTTCCTATAATAGATTAAAGCGCGTATAGAGAAAAAACATTAAAATCGTGATTTAATTTTCAGTTTCATCTGATTAAATTCGTAAATGATTTGCAAAATGATTGGAAACGACAGAAAGAGGCTGGCGCAGAAAGTATAGATTCTATTCAACTTTTTTCCTCATCGTCGAATTAGTTTTTTATTTTCTTTCTTCGGTGGGTGGCAAATACAAGTTGAACACATAACTTATTAGTATTAATCCGGATATTTACATTGCTTTCGTAATATAATGGATTTTAAAATTTTTTTTAAATAAAAAACAAAAAAAACCAATTTATGAAAGTTTTTGATAATCGAAAAGAAGGACGTAAATACGATTAGCTTTTTCCAATATTACTTATGATCACATTATTTTTTATTATGTTGTGAATTTTAAACGAGTTTCTCACATTACGATTGAAAATCAAATTTAATTTAGATAAGAAAATTATATGCGGCTATATACGAATATTTTATACCCTCCATTTTTACCTTAAAAAAAGAAAAAAAAGGAAATAAATAAATTTTAATTGGTAGGCGTATCAGATTTTTTCTATTTTTATGGAAATTTTAATTGTACAGTCTATGAGTGTTGAGCAAAGCAGCTCAAAAACAAACTTTATTTAAGCTTAATTTACACTGTAGGCGTGTAATAGGACCGATTTGCGCTATTTTCAATAGTAACGCATATGGAAGAACTTCCCTAGTTTCCGCCAATCTTCATTTTTACGACCAAGCGGATGTCTATCACAGACATTACACACATAAGCAGACAGACAGATGGACAGACGGACTGAAGGATACGTCTAGATGCGTTCTGAATACCGTACTGATTAAGAGTATGTACACTTTATACGGATTTTGAAGCATCTCTCCTAACGTTACAAACGTTTTCACAAAAAAAAATTAAACCTAAATACTCTTTTATATCGAGTGAGCGTGGCCAACCTTTCCAGTTTTGCACAGTTGCCACGGGATGGCCAGCCTAATATTTGTGAAAATTTTTATAGATCTATTTGCTACGCATATATTTTCTATGCTTTCGAAAACAGAGGTGTTTTCAGGTTGTTCTATAATGTAGGCGTGTCCTAGGACTAATTTGGTCTATTTTCAATATCAATCTGTGTACAAGAACTTACAATATTTCTGACAAATTTGAAGATGATATTTCTATTTTTTCGGCCACACATTTTTATCACAGACTCTACCCAAATGGACTGACGGACAGACAAACATGGTTAAATCTATTCGAGATTTGAATCTGATCGAGAATATATATATACTTTGTAAAGTTTCCTTCTGGGCATTAGAAAGAAAATAAGAAAATGAATACATCCTTCGTCTTCGGTGACAGGCACAATCGGACAAGACATGCGCATGGCCGCTAGTCGTGATGCGAAAAGTAATTATCTCTATAAATGTTTGGCTACAGCTTGCCCCCGTCTATAAGTCAGGTAACAGGTCCCTACTTAATCTGTAAGGGAAAGGTAAGGGACAAGCAATGACCTAAGCAAAGCATTTGCATTACAGTGCACAGTCTATGGTTGGTGAAGCATTCTGGTAGAACGAAACGATGATCTATTCTTGTACAAAATTTCGGAATAGTCACAATGTATACCACAGAGGGGCGGAGATTGAGCCGGACCGAGGATCCAATCAGAATCTATGAAGTTGAACACTAAGGTAGTTTTTATCAGAATGAGGATACATTCCCATGTTTGGGTGATAGGAAAATACAATCAGAACAAGCACCCTCATCGTGCTAGTATTTATATCCTCTTCCATAAGTTTGACTTTATGGGAATATAAGCGCGAGTTCATTGTGTTTACAGCCTAAGAGTGTTCGAATATAGCTCGTATTTTAGTCGAATATATCTCCTGCGATTTCTTTCTTTTTTCATTATGTCCAGGTAGCAACTTAATGGACCGTTTATAATTCACATTATTAAAGAATATAAATTTTTTCTTTTGGCATAAATTGACAACGGCCAACTAGCTTATATCCTTAGCTATTGCAACTGAAATATATGTAATTACTCCTGATGCTTAACACCTAACAATTCTTCAGAGCAGCCGCCAAATCTTAGACCTTCGCTCTAAGTTGAATATTTTAATATCTAGAGCATAAGTAATCGAAGTAATATTTATCTTAAAGGCTAGAGGATAATTTATATGTTATTTTGTTTTATATTCTTTTTATTATATAATTCGGGAGTCTATTTTAATTGAATGCTATTTTAAATTTCGGAGGACATTAAAAATTCGATTAGATTTGCGAAGAATTAATTTCTTTGATAGGTTGAATTACATTAAAGAGGAATTTTGTTTTATTAATTTTTTTTTTTTATTACTATTTTCCTTTCAACGGTCGCAGCTCTGAAACAAGCTTCATTTAGAATAATTACAATTTCATGTTTCGCTGTTGCAGCCAATTTAAAGTTTGAAATTATAATTAAGCTTATATTGGCTAACTTTCTGTTTTTAATACAAATTCGTATTTGATTAACACAATCCTCCATTATTTTCTCATTATCAAGTTATTCATTGCGAAAGCAATTAAATTCATATGCTACGCGAATACACTGCTATTTGAAGTTGAAAAGTTGCAACAAAAAAAAAAAGAAAATAAACAAAAAAACATAAATAAAAATGGAATAGAGTGTTAAATATTTGAAATGTTTTTAAGTCAAATAGTCGTCCCCTCCTTTACCTCATTGATTTATTGTAACGAAAATCATTATTGACAAGAGTAAATAAATTTAAACAGATGATTTTTTACAGTGAATCTTAAGCAACACAAGTGTGAATATCTCGCAAAATACGTCTTTAGTTGTGTGAACGAGTCGACCGACTTTTTAGAACAAGACCCTTGATTTAATCTTAAAATTTGTTAAAGGCTACAGGAGACAAGAAACATTACCTGATTCCATTTAAACTTGCCGATCTCTCCGAGCGTCTGTATATCTCTCTGCTTTTCAGATGTCCCTCTATGTGCTGTTGTGTTTAACCTACAGGACGAGGTTTTTGAGATATTTGGAAGAAATTTGGTATATTGACGTGTTTTGGTGCAAAAAAATGAATTCTATCGCACCATTTTTTCGACTACTTTCCTTATAAGGCCCCATTTGAAAGAAGTCTTTATATGATAAAATTTGGTATTTCTAATATTTGTAGATAAAAATTGCTAGGTAGCATTTTGGCGTACAAAAGAAAAATATAAAAAGTTTGGATTGGACGGGACCATTTTTGTAATCACCTCCTATGAAAGGCACGCCTCTATATATAATTCTTAATATTTCATAATGAAAATGAGTCAGAAATTATAATTTGACATAACATAGGTCTATATTGTGGACCAACTCCCTAATAAATATTTCTATGAAAAGTGTTGATATAACGTATGTTTGTAATATTTCATGGTGAGAATTAGTTTGTGATAGTAATTTGAAACAAAAATTACCTGGACCGAATTTGGACTACATAAGGTCTATTTTTTGAAAATCAAGCCTTTATATAAGAAAAGAGTTTGATCTTTAATATTTCATGATGGAAATTAGTCTATAGTAGCAATACGACGTAAAAATTATCTGCACCGAATTTGCGACAGGTAGGCTTATTCTTGAACCCCACCCCATATAAAGATTTCCACGAAAAGCGTTTACATGACATATGCTTTTAAGATTTCACGATGAAAATTGGTCTATAGAAGTAATTTGATATATATATTACATACACCGAATTTGGATCAGGTAGGTCTATTCTTTGGACTCTATTCCATATAAGAATTTCCATGAAAAGTGTTTATAAGACATGTTTGTAATATTTCATGGTGAAATTTTGTTCGTAATAGTAATTTGAGGTAAAAATTATCTATACCGAATTTGCAACATGTAGGTCTACTTTTTTAACCTCAACACATAATCATGAAAAATAAGTCTTAATGGTACTTTAAGGCAGAAATAGAACCGGAATAAGAATATGTTTGACAAAAAGATTAAATTTTCGAAATTTGATCGCGACAGTTTACACTGTAGGGTCCCTCTCCTATAATCGATCCCATGGAAATCATTCCTTTACATGGGGAAACAAACCCTAATTTCTAGTATTTTTTTCACAATAGTAGATTTGGAATCGTGTTAGGTAAAGTAGTGTAGAAGATTTAATTATCGGCTTTGTTCAACTATAAAAATTTGACATTTTTTTCATCTAAATTTAAACATGAACTTAATAAAATCGCACATGTAGATATTTTCGAAAACACGTTTGTTTCTTGTTTGGTTTCTAATATATAATCATTATTATTAACATGGATTCATACATATGTAACTGATGTTACCGTTGTGTATTCATTCATTCATTCGTATGAATTGAAACCATATACAAATGTATATGTTTTTGAGAAAAACTATGTGAAGGTTTTTATCTGTTCCAGCATTATTATTATTACTGTTATTATTGTTATTATTTTGTCCCTTCTTTAGCCAAAAAGCATGTGTACTTATTATAATACATAGAAGAGAATATATGTTTTCTTTTTTTTTTTCTCACATTTGTGTAAATTTCAATATTTGTATGTTATTTTTGTGTAAGGGTTTCTTTTTCAACTTTTCGACATACATTTATCAAATTATCCTACATACAAATATACAACATTCACGCAACGTTCACATTATTCGCTCAAAATAAATAGAATAAAATAGAAACGATTGTTTGATACAAAACATGGAAAATTTTTGCTTATAATTGTTGGAAATAAAAAACTAATATCCGCTTTCAGATTAAATTCTAGTATCTTTCTCATCGCTTTTGCAGTTCCAATACGTAGCTAAGTGAATTGTCGAACTAAGAAGACATCCATATCGAGTTGTCTTTTTCTTTGAAAAGGTTTAGATTTAGTCTTAATCCGAGTAGTCAAAAAAGTCGATTTTTTAATCTTTTTTTGTGGAAGAACTAGAAAACTTATAGTCGGCTAAGCTCAATCATTAAATACTCTACACTGCTTTGTCTAATAGAATAATTAAATTTGCTTTCGTGAGAAAACACGTAAGATTATAAATATATTATGCTCTTGTCCAACAAACAGACCTAAGTACTATTAGGGACTGTTAGGTACTATAAGATACTATTAGGGATCAATTTTCATCAGAAAATAGAATAATAAAAGATCAGAATCTTTTCTTATACAAAGCTTACTTTTCATGAGAACCCTTATACATTAAAAATCGGATCTTTTTGGCCTTAAGAACACTTATATGAAATGATTTGTCTACGTGGTCCAAATTCGATGCGGATACTTTTTATGTCAAGTTCCTATAACAAACAATTTTGATCATGAAATATTAAAAATATATGCCATGTATTGGTTCTAAAAAATAGATTTTTAGGTTTGGTGCATATCTAGTACGGTTAAGTTTTATATCAGGTTACTATTACGGACTTATTTTCATCGTGAAATCTTAAAAATTGTAATTTGTCTAGCATATAAATATGTGCTTTTCATAAGAAAGATCATATGGGAGGTGTTCCAAAAAATAGTCCCATGTGATCCAAATTTTTCACGTTCATTTTGAATACCTAAATACTATTTTGTACCGATATTTTTTATATAAAGAATTTTTGTTTTTATATAAGGAAAATTTTCAAAATAGACCAACTTTCGCCAAAAATCTCAAAAATCGAACCTGTAGGTAAAAGACAAGAATATAAGGGCATACAGAAAGGCAGACAGAAAGGCAGACAAAGGGGTTTAAGTCGATGCCGAGCATGCTCCTGTATCGGTATAAGCCATTCTTGTGTTATATGTATCTTAACAAACTTATGCAACCCTTTACCACAAGTGCCGTAGGGTATAAATATTGTTTTATGATTCAAAAAGCGACCAAACCCTGCAAAGACCACACAACAAAAGTGTTCATAATAGGCTAAGTTCGACCCTTAAATATTTTACACATCACCTTACACAATTCTTCACCTAATTTCATCAGAAAAACCTGGATTTTCATGGGAACAGTTACATCTACTTATATTCTTAGAATGGTCTGAAAAATATGTTACGGGTGTCTCAATAAGAGAGCACTAATTCACTTAAAAATAAAAACACATATTTTTTGAGTGAGTTCGCGAAGGTGAAAATCTTTCGTCAAAGTTCGCTATATAGTACTACGTAATGTCTCTCCAATCTATAAGGAGATTCACCAAAAATGATTTTGAATCGGATTCGTATAAAAAAAGTACAGTCTATACGGGGATTCACCAAAAATGAGTTTGATTTGAAAAGTACAGTCTATATCAAGTTGCTCCGGCTCTCTCTTTTGCAGATGAAGATTGTACTCCTAAAACTTGGTCTCTCATTGATTTCCCGTTACCTGGTTTTATGAGTCGATAAACAAATAATTCTTTATGTAAAATTATATTTAAATAAATGTGTAGAAGAGAGAAGAAAATTGAAAATTCTTTTCTTTTAAATCAAAATTCTTCTTTTAGATTTTACTTCAAACTTGTTATAACTGATATTAAATTGTTGTTGTATTAAAATATTTGGCGGGTAAGGCGACATGTTATAAGGTTTTTTTTTTTGAATTTTTTTAGTAATAAAAAGTTTTAATAAAAAATATGCAACACTTTTCCACTTCTATTTATACATTTTAGCCAAAAAGGAAACAGTTTATAAAAATCCTTTTTACTTTTTATTTTCCTTATTTCAAAAAAAAAAAAAATACCAATCCGGACAAAACGACATTGTTTTCATATAAAATTTTGTGATCCTTAACAATTTGTGTTCACGACAAAAGTACAATAAACCCACAACTTTTATGTGTGTCAAGGTATTTGCAGTATATGAGAATATATTTTCATTTTTATTTTTATTTTTTTTTTATTTTTTTTCTTCCTTTTCGTATTAAAAGAACTTTTTCTATTTTTGTACTTTTATCATCTAAACAATAAAGATTTGTTATACGGTTTCAAAAAAATACCTATGAATATATGTAGGTATGTATGCGTGTGTGTGTGTGAGTGCAAGTGGGTTTGTGGTTTTATATAAAATACGTTTGTTGTTATTGTATCTATTTTTAGAAACCATTAGGAATTCCGAATTTGACGAATTATTTGTAACAGAAAAAAAAAATAACATTTTCTTACGAATCCAAGAATTATTTGCTGGGGTTAGTTAAGTGCTTTTTTTCTTCAAGAAATTGTTATATACGGAAATCAGAATTCGTTTTTGTTAGTTTAGTTGTTAGTTTACTAGTCCTCTTTAATCTTATGTGAGAGAGAAAGACCGCTTAAGTGACTATCTTTTATTGACTTATATATGCTTATGGCATGTTACACTCAAAGCATTCATTCATTTTAAATCAACATTTATTTCATTCGCATAAAATCATCTGCATTGCTTTTGCCATCAACGGACATTTACGTACGTATGCTGACAAGTTTTGGAAAAAAAAAAATTACGGATAAACTCACGTTCTTATCATGTGCTTTCAAATAAGATGCGGTTAGCGGAAATCGCCTGTCGACCTGTAGGCGACATCATATTTCTTTTTCTTTTTCTTTTTGATATATGAAGTAGAAGTGGTACGATTAGACTACAGTAGTAGTAGTAGTAGTAGTAGTAGCAGTAATGTTATAGTAGTAACGTTGTACCATTAGTAAAAGTGTCCTAAGTTTTGTAAAGACTTACATTTCTCATATGCTTGTTAATATAATCAACATTAATACGCGAAAGGTTTTCGAATAATGTCTTAATCGGTAGTGCTATAAGACCACATTTCGTTTCTCTGGGGGATGACTTCACTTCATCGAGTTGCAGATGGGCTTGTACGAAAATAGATTTAGAACTTCGTGGCATATTCGACAAAATATTAATGGTATATTACCAATGCTCTTATTTAAATTTGCCTCAAAGCCTTTCCCCACTCATTTCCATTTTTAAGAGGCCTGATTCCTGACTTCTGAAAACATGTACTTACTTTGGCAATTACTTTTCCCCTCAGTCATTCTAAGAATAATTTTTCTGGGCCTTTTTCGATAATTAGAAGAGTAATATATTTAAAAGAAAAAGTAATTGATTCATTTTGTGCTTGTTCTTCAGTTCAGTTCAGTCTGGTTACTATATTGTAAGGAATGAATATTTTCCTTTTTGGAAAATATTTTCGCTCCTATCTTTTTGCTCCTGGGTCAACTCGCCGGTTCTCAGGAATTCAATAAGTTTTTCCTAACATCAATACAATTAAAAGCTCGTATTTTAAATTCAATCCTTAGATTTCTAACATTTCTTTATTTAGGCAAAAGAAGAAAAAATAATTCTTAGTCTATAGCATATTCCATCTTAAATATAATACCTTCTTTACATATTAGTCACTCATCCCTATTTTTTTATTATAGTGCTGCAACTCTCATGTCTTTATTTATTCGGATTCACACAGACAAAATAATTAATTGCATCCTACTTCTGTTTGTCGTCGGATATCAAAAGGGAAAGAGGACATCTTCGTTACCTCTCATCTTAGTTTTATTTTTCTCAATTTGGCGTTGCCAAACTCTTCAACTTTTCAATAGAGTTTTCCCTCGAACAGTATTTAATTTAGCACTCTTGTTTACTGCTTATGGCAGTAAACTCTATCATTTACAGAACACAAGGAGAGACAGTGTGGACCAAAACAAGAGTGCGATTTTCGTTCTTATAATACATTGTCGCCTCTTGTCAAGAAGCTTGCAGAGATTTTGTAATGCTTATACAGTTCAGTAAAGGACTCGACTTGCGTTTTACTATTTTCAGGCGAAAAAATACCATCAAAATAGTTGTCGAAATCTTTCGAAAGCAGAAAAATACGATCAAAGTAGTGGTTGAAATCTTTTGAAAACATAAAAATACGATCAACGTAATAAACGAAATCTTTCGAAAACAGATCAACAGAACACAAATTTTCTCGCACTCAGATGTAATTAAATAGGATGCAAAAAGAAAATTTGAACATGAATTATAAAAAAAACAACTACGCTTTAATGAAAACGAAAAAAAAAAAATTTTTTTTTTTATATGTAATTAAATATTTTTTTTAATATATAATTTTTCTTGTATAATTAAAAATCTTTTTTAGATAATAATTCAAAAAAATTATTTTTAAATGACAAAAAAATATTTTTTTTGTAAATTTAATAATTAATTATTATTCAATAAACAGGTAAGTGAATAGTTAGTAATTATTAGTTCCGCGAAGAAAAAATATGCGTGAAAGATACGAATGCGGACAAGTTCTCAATTGGAATTTATATGAAAGCATCAGTCGAAAAAGTTTTCTTTGACAGAACTCCTCAAGAAGCGGTAGCTTCGCTTTCGATATATTCAAAAAATTAGTTTTTGTTATACTCTCCTATAGTATGCCTGTCACTGTATTTATATGCACTAAATAAAATAGTTATCGGGCGATTAAAATGCTATATTTTTTTCTAAAGTACGCTTTTTCGCGATTGCAAAAGATTACATTGTTGTTGCAAAGTTGCAAAGACTTTAACACTAAATCTAACAAATCATCATCGGGGTAACTTAAGTTTCCGATGCGATTATTCAGACATCTGCAAATAGTTAAATTTTATTATCCAGCATTTAGATATATAAGGATATATTAGTTTCGCTACTCCGTTGGTAGCACCTAGAACTGGATAGTTATTAGTGATCCTTCAATAAATGCAGTTTAAATGCAGAATTTTTAGTGGATTTATTCAAATCTATTTATGACTCTAAATGATCTTTTCTATTATTTGAGCGGCCATTCGGACCTTCTTGCTTATCTAGAAGGTCTTATCAGATTCTTAAACTCGTAGAAAATGTGAATACAATTCGATAAAGTTAGCTCAAATAGAGGCGTGATCCGTGAACAAAGTGGAAGTGGAATGGAAGTGGAAATTTTAATATATTTTGTCTCATTGCCTTATGATGTGCAATTTGATATAGATATACAGTAGAGCTCTTTGAATAAGTAAAAGAAACAAAAATAACGTTTTCTTTTTAGGTATTTACGCATACGCATATTGTAAATGTAAGGAACTTCAGAAAGTTGTTACAAATTCGCCTTTATAGTGAACTTTTATTGCATTGCATTGTCTATGTAGATAGTAGTAATAAATTTTTTATGCAAACACGCTTTTATAGTATTTACTTTTTATATATTTTTTCTATTTTTAATCGCTTTAACGGAAGAATGAAACTACAGACAGGTTGCTTCCTTGTAGTTTGTTCGAAATTTTTGAATAACAATAACAAGTACAAGGAAGTCTTTGAACGATAACAAATATATGCATATTTTGTTCACAATTTAAGTACCAGGATATGAGATCAACAAATCAAGACTTAGGAACTTTTTTACCTTTTTTTTTTCAAAATATACGCCTTGAGGATCAGACATTGTGAAAACAAACATCCGTCTTCCAAAATCAGTACAGAAAGCACTATCTTTTTCGCGCTTATATTAAAAAAAGATCACTACACTTATGATTATATGACGACTTAGCGATCATTACGGGGTTTTAGGCTTTACAGGATTCAATTTTTTACATCTAGAAGCTTATGCGACTTAGGGCAAAATGTTTCAAAGTCCTCCGTTAGCTTTCTTGTTTTTGTGTAAATTTGCTTTTCAAGCAAATTGTTGGAAGTTTTTGACTAACGAAACCCTACGTAAGTCCCCCCCCCTCCCCCCTCAAAATGGGAAAAAAAATGTAAAACTTAATGTTACTAGCGCAAGACTAATCGCAATAGAATACTGTATATTATATTACATTACATATAACATCATATATAATATTATATATTATATTATATATAACATCTTATATATTATATATATACATATATCGGGTGATATGTTATGTTTCCTCGATTCTTCGCCACTAGATGATATTGATGACTATATATCTGGCAACACTCATTGATTGTCTCAAACGAACAAGTGCCTAAAAGATGATGGTTCAGCTTTAATTTTTTCTGAAGATTGCTTTCTCATGTAAAAAATTTTTTATTGATTTGAAAATGAGTGAAATATCTGAAGAAATACGCTATGTGTGATGGAAAAACTTGTGAAAGATTTTTGAAGTGTGCAGTGAGAATGCTCTGACCAAGAAGTGGTTTGCTTGATTCTATTCCGGAATTTTTTATGTCAAAGATGCATCTCGCGCTGGTCGGCCACTGTCACTAAAAAAGTTGATGAAAGTTTGCAACTGGTGGAGCAAGACTGGCATGCAAGTTGGTAGAAAACAGCGTAGCCACTAAACCATATCAGAGTTTGGAATCATTTCGAAAGAGCAGACAACAAACCGAAGCTCTAAAATATACCAAAAAACCGCTGAAAGATAACGTATCACCCAATATTCTATATAATATATTATATTATATATTATATCATATTATATGTAATATTACATATATATAATATCATATACATACATTATATGTGCGTATACAAATATTATATATATTACATTATATATTATACTATACATTATATAGAATATGGAACACACAAACAATACACCGCTGTACATTTCCTTCCTTCGACTTCTCGGCGTAGCGTGCTTAAGTGATACATAAGTAATATAACCGAAGTCATTCAGTACTTTTTTTAAAGGTTTATAAATTAAAGCAATATTGATTTGCAAAGTAATTCTTGTGCTTTATCAATTTGTAGGTTAAGAGGATTTTTCTTAAGTGAATATAAAATATTAAATTATGTAGCGTACCGATACGAAAATTATGCCCCGAGCTCCGTTATAAACCCTAATATCATGCAATGGCAAACGTCGGAACATACCTATCATCTACCAGTTAGTAGTAAATTCCAAGTATATGTACCTCTAATGGAAATGAATAAATAATCGAATCATTTCGTCCATCTTTCTCTTGTTGTGTTAGGTTTTTTTTGCAAAACATGTAAAATTGATCCTAAATTCCACTTGATTGATTATTTCTTTATATATATTTTGTTTAAGAACACGAACAAAATACAATTTTTCTGCAATAATTTTTGTTGCTTTACTGCTTGTATGCATGGCCAGCAAAAAAAAAAAAAAAATTATCATCGACAGCGCTGTCGTCATCATTGTTACTAACATTGATTTCAAATGTAATTTTTATGTTATTGTAAGCCGCTCATTTAGCTTCGAGCATTTTGTTGTTGTATTATTTCTATGTGCTTTTCGAAGCATTAAACTTATTTTGATGGTTCAAAGTTCCGCTATACACAACAAAAAATGCTTTGTTGTTCAGTTTATTATTATGTTGATGACGTTTGTTTTTTTTTGGTTTTTTTTTCGTTTAGTTTCGTTTTCTCTTATTTTGTTATTTATTGCACTGTAATGGCATTTTTATGTTACATTTTGCTTCTTCTTCTTATTCGTTTAGAGAGTTTGTATCCTCCTCTCGCTTTTATTTCAAGATTCATTATTCATTTCTTTCGTGTTTTTGTTCACTCTGAACAATTACGGCAAGCGCTCATGGTTTTGTGCATTACGTAGGTACCTACGTACGTACGTTCGTATATGTTTTTATGCGGGTGGAGAGAGAGACGAAAGATTTTACTTAAAAAACTTTCATAGTCTACTTGCGGCCATACGACACACAATGAAGTAATTTAGTGTGTGCGACACATTTTTGTACATTATTTTCTTCTACTATTACTTTTTGTTGTGAAGAAGCTAATGTTTCTTAGCGTTACTTTTCCTGTTGAAAGGAAAATATACAAAAATTCTCTCTTCCGTTTACTATTAAGTGAATTTCTTCTCTACTAATGGAGAATTAGTTTTAAGCTTAAGGGTTTGGAGATTGTGCAAAGACTGATGTAGTTATTCGGATTCAATCATCTCTTAAATTAATCTAAGAAACCATGATTGTGGCAAAATTTCTATGTGGTTTACTACGTGGTTTTGTTGAAATTTCATAATAACTTTTTATGAAAATGTACACGATATTGTTTTTAAGGACAAAAAGTTAACTTAACTTAAGCACAGAGGAAGTTCCATTGTGGGACATATAGCATTTAGAGGAAAAATTTTAGAAAATAACAAATATGAAAAATGACATTTTCTGCAGATATAATTATTATCTTCAAGTCATTTTTAAAATGAATTATAAAAGAGTAGTAGAAAAAAAAAATGTTTGTTAATAAATTTAATTAATCTTTAATTCATTCGTTAGATATTTGAATGAATGAACGAATTACTCGTTTCTTTGATTCACTTTCTCTTGGAAATTGATATCACTAAATAGAGGTCCTGCTTAGTCAGGCTTATAAGTAATCAAATGAAAAAAGTCGTAGTTGGAGGGAACACTGTCAAGGCGTCTGAATCATGGGGATAAAAATGTGGATTATCTGATGTCCGATGACACTATTTTCCCCATTACCTAGGTCCATGCGCTAGGTTGCTCACCTCGAAGAAACAATAAAAACGAATCTACTATAAATCGTAAAAATCTTCACTTGAATATTCTAAGAACGGTACGAGCGAAAAAATCTATGGCGGGTCATTGAACTTCTATAATTATTGTGTGGTTTTTCATTGAAGACCGTAAGCGAAAAATTAGAAATAATTTCGGTTTATCAAAACTAACGAAATATTTTAGGACGAAAAGAAAGCATGAAAATGCAGCAAATTAATAACTGAAATATTCAACATCACTGCTTACGGTTTTTACCAATTATGGGGTGACTTACGCTATACAAACTTGGTCGTTTCAAGCTGAAATAGTCATAGAGATATTTTAGCTCATCTTCAAGTCCAAGTGAGCTGGCGATCTGCTACATATGACTGCATCGTGACTGAATTGGTAATAATCGAAAAGAGTCAGGCGTGAAGAGTAAGCCGCGTATCCAAGTTGAACATTACTTCCTCCTTCAACCAAGTTGAACATTACTTCCTTCTTCAATCAAGTTGAACTTTACTTCCTCCTTCAACCAAGTTGAACATTGCTTCCTGACGATAGGCCATTACACTCTTCATTAAATTTTCGATGACTTTCTGACAAAGATGTGATTGTATCTCACCATTGGATCTCGACCTTGAGCTTGTTGTGGATACATTTTGCCACAAATTTGACAGCTTTGTTTATTTATGAAGCCATTTAGATGGAAATGCGCTTAATCGGTAAAGATAACTTTCATTCCATTGCTCCAATAACAATTGAACGAATTGCCGGCGCTTTGCATGGTTCATTGTTAATAATCGGAACAATCGTAAATGACAGCTGTCAAATTTCAGAGTTGCTACTTGCATAGAAAAAAGTTACACCTACTTTCGAGACACCCTCTATTTTCTTTGGTCGCTGAAAATACCTTCCGGTTATTGAAAGCATTTTTACCAAAGGAAGAAAATAACATGGGTTCGACATCTTCGATTTCTTCTATCTTCTGTACAGGTCTTATAGGATGACGCATAAAATATACGCACAAATTTTATCGATGTATCTGATGTAGTTTGTAAGTAATAAATAAAATCATAAAGTTTTTGTTCTGTTTTGAGAGATAGTGTCAGTTTATGTTGTACTGCAAATTGGTTCACCGACCAATTCATCTAAAGCGTATATTGTCAAAAGGATTTCTATATGTTTTATCTTGAGCAAAAGAAATATTACACATAAATCACGGATTCATAATACGAAACCAAATTTTTTTTATTTTCTTCATGATTATGTTCGACACATAAAGAATTTAAAAGTTAAAATAAATCGACTTTCGTTGTTCTTAAAGCAAGCAAATAGCTTGCTCGCTTATATAAAAAAATCGTATATGATTTCTTATTCAGCTAAAGAGGTTGAACAATTTTTCATGCTTAATATGCCTGAAAACTTCTTCTTCTTCTTTACGTTCATATACATTGCTTTCAGTGTATTTAATTTTAATTTCAATGCCTGATATACGGGAACGATTTCTTTCTTCTATTTTCTCCCTTATTTATTTATGCTAACTTGACTCTATTGCTATTGATTGCTATTAATTGCTTTTCAAAAGAAAACGAATTTTAATTAGAAATCCCAAAACAAAATCGAAATATCACTTAACATGTAAAAAACCAATAAATGTTTCGCTTATTCTTTCGCTTCCGAATTTATTTTCATTATTAATGTTACAAGAACTCTTTTTAAAATTTGTTCCTAAGTCCGGAAAATGTTGGAAAAAAAGTAAAAAAAGGCCAAGATTGGGTCGAATCTATATACATATATATATATAATATATAATATATATATATATATAGAAAGAATTCTAAATCGACTTTGGGTCGAATTTTCAAAGTCTAGATAAAAATTGTAAACTATTTGGTTTATTGCGAACGTTTCAGTGAAAACTTGGTGGCCTGGGATATATTTGCACCAAATTATGAATCAATGTCTAACGTAGTCTTTTTTTCTCTCTTTCACTTTCAAATGTTCATAATGTGTAATTTTTGGTTTAAATAATATGAAAGCAAGAAGGACTCATCCATTGTAGTCTTTGGAAAAAAGTCAATTTTTTTGATTTTTCCATAGAAAACTCTATAATTTCCATAGGAAACTATTTAACTTTTAATATTCAAAGGTAGATACTTGAAATTTTACGAATAAAGATAGAAACCTTTTTTTGGATTCAATGCATGATGATAATTTTTACATAAATGTAAAAACAGGGAAAACAAAAAATTAGAGACTAAGGTACAACAATTTGGCAAATATCACACCAAACACGAGTGTACACATTTTAAATTAAATTAAATAGCATACATGGGCCAAAAGAGTCAACATAAAATGACAGTGCATAAGGCTTTTAACCATAATAAGCCCATATTCTACACAGAGATAACCGTAGATGATGTTGTGCTTACGCATCATGTATTGTGTCGCGCGTATCATATATAGTCAGCGTGTTTGTTTTGCGGATAAAGTGCGTTAAAAATTACAAAAAGAGGATACGAAACGAAAAGGAGAGAAACATGAGAAAAGTCCTATTAATCTTCCCGCGGTAATAATAATTCTCTCTTGCTACAAGCTATTTGGCTCTAATTCAACGTATATATATATCATGATAGTAGAGAAATTTTTACAAAATATTGCGTGTAAGGAATTTAAAATTAACGAAAAAAAAAAGAAACCAAAAAAGAACAAAAACAAAATATGTCATCATCGTATTTTGCTCATTTACTTGTTTTATGAATTTAAATGACTTTTTTTTATATGTATGTGTTTTATCTACATTTGGGTATATTTGCGACGTAAACAATTATATTAATGCCAACTATGTACAATCATATCGTAAAATCTGTGTGTTCCAGCTATATATCAAACTAAAGTATCATAAAACCTTTTCTTTTCTTTTTTTTTTTTTTTTTTTTTTTTTTTTTTTTTTTTTTTTTTTTTTTTTTTTTTTTTTTTTTAATACTTCTCTGCTTTGACTCATTTATTAACAGTGAGAACAGCGCATCTGTGTTTGTGTTACTCTATGACATTTAGAAGGTTTTTACATTTCATTTAAGTTGAAATAAAACCGAAATTTATATCCGGCTTAGCCTAAATAGTATATATACTAATTGTGACATTTTTCAGATCAAATAACTTTTGGAATCTATATTTATTCTGATGGTTAAAAACATTCATACGAAGAAATGAATGACATTTTTTTCATTCGCGTACGTATGGTTTTTGAAAAATTTTGCAATGTGATGAGAATAAAAATTATCACAGAAAGCTGTGAAAGTTGGTATGAATGATAAAAATACGAAAAGTTTAACATTAATTTTAATATTCTCGAGGACATAATATTCGAAAAAAATATAGTATCATTAGAGCGAAAAACATACACCTTTAATAGAGCACTTTTCCATAATTGTCTACTTAGTAGAAAGTTTTTGCATAATTCTGGACTTAAACTCTAGTCTACTTAAACTATTAGATAATTCTCTACTTAGTAGACAATTTTTATTATAGATAACTCATCGCATAGCAGATAATTATTAGTGTAGAATAGAGTAGAATATTAGTGTAGAGAATTTTTAGATAACTCTTTAATAAATGATTTGTTTTATTTTCCTAGTTACTCTTCTATTTTCAAATTTCATCAGTTAACCTAAGCTAAGCTAAGCTGTAAGGGTTTGAGTTACTTAGTGGAGAATTTTTATATAATTAGAGAATTTAAAGTACTTTTACGTAATTATCTACTTAGTAGAGAACATTTAGACAATTCTCTACTTAAACTCTCTACTCAAATTTTTAGATAATTCTCTACTTAGTAGACGGTTTTTATTTTAAATGAATCTTGGCTTAGTAAAGAATTATTAGTGTAGAATATTAGGATAGAGAATTTTTAAATAATTCTGCACTTAAGCCCCACTCTACTTAAATTTTTAGATAAATCTCTACATGGTAGACAATTTTTATTATATTATAGATTATTCTTTATTTAGTAGAGAACGTATTAGTGTGCAATTTAGTGCAGGATATTAGCATTTTAGCAGTTTTACATAATTCTCTAGTAAGTGATTTTTTATTTACCCAGTCATTCTCCCGTTCTCGAATTTCATTTGTTAACCTCAGCTGAGCACATATAAGTTAAGCTTTAGCTTTGTACTTCAATTGTTACAACTTAATGACTCGCGATGAACGTATTTACGAAGTGGTAGATAAATAATATTACCAATTAAATAGATTAGATAGATAGATAGATACTACCAATTTTTTTGTGAAAATCATAAACATTTAAAATTTGCTTTCTTGATATTTAATTTCACTCTTCTTGAGTAAAAGATTTCCATTCGCTAGGTTTTCTTAACTTTTCCATTGTCATTTCTGCACATGTCTCTTGCGTTGTGTGTGTTGTAATTTTCTTCAACTGTCTACTCCTCGTTTCTAAGTATTGCTTTTCCTACTCTCTTCCGTCCTTTGTACCACACACACAGATCATTTTTCTTCTTCATATTTTTTTTTTGTTATTATTCCACGAACAGTTGGATACTTAGCTTCCTAAGTCAGTAAAATCTTATTAAAAAGAAAAGAATTCTTTTTTATATTTCTAATACTTTTCTTTTAGCATCGTTTTTAGTTAATTAATTATTTCAGAACACTTTTTCACTTTTCGTAAACGTCTTGTCTACTTATTAAACTCTTGTTGCTTTCGTAAGTTTAAATCATTATAATAAATCAGTTATTAATGAAATTATGAAATTATATTTTACAGGCATAAAATTATACTAAGCCCCTTTTTAAGTTTTGTTTTTTATATCCTCGTCGAAGGATGGATTTCAATCATTTTTTTGCAATACGCAGGAAGGAAGCTTCACCGCACTTCATAAAGTATATGCATTCTTGATCAGCATCAGATTTAGAATCAATTTAATCAAATCCGTCTGTCCGATCATCGATTCGTCTGTTCGTCCATCTGTCCATCCATCTGTTTGTCCGTCCGTTCGTCCATCGATCTGCCCATCCATCTGTCTGTGTCATTCGTCCGTCTGTCCATCCATCCACGCGCATATTGCTTCACCCGTCCACCCGTACGTCCGTACGTCCACCCACCCGTCCGTCCGTCCACCCGTCCCTCCGTCCACCCGTCCATCCGTATGCCCATCCACCGTCTGTCAATCTCTTCCTATATCCATCATCCGTATATCCGTCCATCCGTCTGTCCATCCATCCTTATGCCCATCCATCCGCATATCCTTTTGTCTATCCATTCGGCAGTCTGTCCATCCGTCTGTCCGTCCATTTGTATGTCCATTCATTCGTATAATCGTCCATCCGTATGTCCGTTCATTCCTCTGTCTGTCCACTCATCTGTCCCTCCATCCCTCTGTACGTCCGTCCATCTGTCTGTCTGTTAACCTATTCGTACATTTGTCCATCTGTGAAATGACTCTGGTAAACACTCTCCTGGCCGCAAAAATGAAGATAACGGCCTAGCAATTTGACAGTATTTCAAGTTGTTCATGGTATTCATTAAACCACATTTAAAAACATGGACATTGTATTTTTATGGTATTTTTTTATGCTTTAAAAAAAATCCTTACATTTTTATACAGTTATCTGTAATTTCTGACAAAGATTCTTTGAAATATACATTAACAACATCCTTCCTTCCTGTTGTGAAAACTTGAACAAACGCGCGGTTTTGTTGTAATTTTTTGCCGGTTATAGTGGATGCTATTATTGACACTGACAACTATGGTGCGGATAAAGTATATTCGTTTTCATATAACGTATAGTGATTGTTATTGCTTTTGCTGTTATTGACATTTTCAAGCACATTAACGTTTTTATAAAAAAAAAAAAGTAAAAAGTAAAACAAAATACATTATTTTTTTGTTCTTATTTTGGTTTAAAACGTTTTTTAAAGCGAAAATATTGAATTATATCTTAAAGAAAAAGTTAACAAACAACATAAAGAAAGCGAAGCAGAAAAAAAGAACAATTTGTAGCTGAAAGACATAAGAAATGCAAATCGATGGCTTTGTTTTTGTCTCAACGATCTTTTTTATATATAAACTAGCAGCTAAGAGTTCTATTATGCATACTGATAACAAAAGTGCTTTTCATCTAATTACCATACTTCGTCATTACTAAAAAAGAGATTTTTATTTTTATAAAATTTACTTATGTTTACTTTTATTCACATAGAACTAAGAAATTGTAAGGAAATGAAAATTATGATGATTTGCTTTTCATTATGTGTTAACTACTACAAAGTTAAATGGTAACGATCTGAAATTATGGACCAATATTTATTTATCTAGTATTTATTTACCTGTTATTTATTTACCTGTTGTTTATATATTATTTTTTATTTATTTATTTACTTATTTATTTATTAGTGTAAAATGATCTCAATTGTTTCGATGCAAATGCCAACCTAAGGTTCTTTTTCTAAACTAAACTAAAACTTTCTTAAGCACTTATATATAAGATTAATATATATTTCTCACTTTCTAAATCAGAAAAAAAAAAAAAAATAAATCAATGTAGAAAATCAAAACTATCAATTTTCACTCAATAAACTATTATTAGTATTTCTTTTCTTTTCTAAAAATTTATATTAAAAACTGTTTTCCTTTCGTATATCATTTCGTAATAGTGTTGTTGACTGTCAATGTTCGATATATTAAATTATTTATAAGTATTTTGTTTGTGTGTGTGTGTGCTGTAGCGCATATTACAGGTACTCGAGCAAAATTCGTATGACAGTAATTGAAAGCAGACCAACTGTCGTCAGTAAACTTGTTTTTTTTTTTTATTTCTTTTGTTGATTTTTGTACATTTTTGAACGCTTTGATTTTAATAATAATATTCTAAAATTCATTTAAAGTTTTAAAACGAAATTTTATACCTTTCAAAGCACAATCTGGGAATATATAGATTATAATATACAAAGAAATTTTTTAACAAAAATAATAGACATCTTTTGATTTAATTTCATCGTTTATTATAGATAGCTTTCCCTAAGAATAGTTTCTTTTAAGGGGAATACCTGGTAAAAAATCACTATTCACTGTTCATTTCTATTCGGCTGTATAGTCGTAATTTTTCGCAATTTTTTATTGGACTGTGACAATTGCTCTATATAGGGCAAAATAAGAGCAATACTTGGGAGGCCACTGTGGCCAAACCAAGTACTACGAAAAAACGGAACTAGTACTGCGTGATTCCTTGGTGAATACCCTTTTAAACGATGTATAGTTTATATCCAGTTTATAACATGACGACCGAAGGTGAAGGATATATTTCATTTTGTCATTTGGTTTGCGACTACCAAAAGGAAACCTCGGAGATCCCACAAGGTACATATATTCTTGATCAGTATCAAATTTAGAATCGATTTAAGCATGTCCGTCTGTCCATCTGGTCGTCTGTCCATCTGGTCGTCTGTCCATCTGGTCTAATGTCTATGGTAAATTCTGGCCGAAAATTTAGCAAAAACATTGGAAATATTTACATACAGGTTGCTATTGAAAATAGGCCAAATCGGTCAAAGGACGCGCTTACAGTACGACGTAGGCTAAGAACACTTCTGTTTTTGGAAGCAAAAAACAAATTGGATTTTTGCTCATTACCCGTAAACCATAGCAGATAGAGTTAGAAAATTTTCCAAAAATGTTGCGCTAGCTATTACGTATTCTCTGTGCAAAAATGGGAAGTATCGACCACGCCCACTCAATATAATAGAATATTAAAATTTAATTCTTTTTTTTTTAAATGTTTGTAACATTCAGGAAAATGCTTCTGGAATCACATAGAATGTATATATTCTTGATCAGTAAGAAATTCGGAATCCACTTAAATGTATCGATCGGTACGACTGTCCATCTGTCTGGCTGCTTAATTATCTAATAACTGTGATAAACATTCTAACCGCAAAAATGAAGATATTAGAATTAGAAGATATTATTGTAACATAACATATTGTAGTTTTTCCTTATTTTTGTAAGATGAAGATGGTGGATATATATATTATATATAATCGGCACAGCCGAATATAATATCCTGCCTTGTTTAATTATTGATCCCTCAAGAAAGATGCGATTATTTCACTTAAATCGATATTTTCCATAAAATCAAAATTTTTTACTCTATTTTGTTAACAGATAAAACTCTTTAAAGCATAAAGGAATCAAAAAAAAAAAAATCTTTTTATGTTTTTCTACATACATATATATGTATATATATAGGTAACCATATGTGCCTTTTTCCTCAATAAATTGCTTACCATTAACTTCATATGTGTGCGTCGTGAAGTGAATTTCATATGCTAGAGCGAACATAGCATACAATGTATGGCTGTTAAATTCTTTACATGTTTTCTAAAATATTTTACAAAAATTTTTTTCCCCTTTTAATGAACATTATACATAATAAAAAAAAATTTTACGAGATTTTCCTTTTTTTTTTTCTTTTTTTGAATATCTTTTTACAGCACAAACACCGTTAACATCGGTTAATAACATCTTCTACATATTTTCTCGCTTGTCGGATATTGCTGTGTAATATTAAAAGTGTATGCGTGCACATGTGTAATAATAATGGCATACGTCCATGGACGTATGTGCTGAAGTGCTTATTATATATAACCTTTGTAAGAAGCAGAGGTAAGCAGACGAAGAACGAAAATTAAATACTGTACAGGTAAGTTGTTGTTGTTTTCATTCCTTACCTTTTGTTTTTGTTATCAATATATTTGAAAGCACTTTTAAAACATTTGAAAAAAAATTTTAATTATAACTTATTAGTTCTTAAATTGAACTTTATTTTCGTTGGTTTACAAAATGTTTTGTATAAAAAGAAATTTTTAATGATTAAACTTTTATTTCATCTTTTGCATGAAAAGGAGTAAGATTCGTTATGAGACAGATTTAAAAATTGTATTACAATCTTGTTCTGTGAGGATTATCTTTGATTGAGGTTAATAAACTGTTGCCAATAGCCGTGCAGAAATATTTAAATGATTTTTTTTTTTTTGCTAATTTGTTGTACAAGATTTCTCCTCTCAGCCAAAGAGGAGCTTTTCCCATTTTTTTTTTTTTTCAAAATCGTATCTTTTGTTAGCACATTTCTTCTATTCGACAAACTATTCGAAAAACCACGCCAATAAACATCCCACTTGTGGTCTTTACGATTATCAAATTTGAGCTCTGAACATGAAAGTTTATATAAATAATGCGTTCACACACACTGCACTCTCTTTACGATTTATAAAATGAAATCTCTTTGTAATGTTTGCTTATTATAATCGTTTATGCTGGATATTAACCTTCGATCAATAATTCCCGGTACTAATAAACAGATTTTTATCTCTGAGTGATAATCTACATTATTTTTTAAGAAAATATCAATCTTCAGACCAAGTCTATCAAGCATAATTTCATTTCATTTTGATAATTTTCTTACGAGTTATAATCATTAATAACGCTAAGTTTTTTCTGTTGGATAAATTAGACCTTTGTACCTTGATCAACTTTTCTTTTTGACGGTAGAAAATACCGTTTAAACTAAGCATAGCCTTAAAAGGAACTATAACAACTTTCCTCTATTGAAAGCAATAAAATTTGTCCCTAATATGCTACCTTTATACGAAGTTGTACGAACGTAACTGTGTTGAACACTTAAAAGAGACGGTTGGTCTAGAAACCATAGAAAAAATCCTTGAAATTATTCTTTATAATCAAAAAGGGTGAAGCTGCAAAAGATGATTGAGATCCTAAGAATATAAAAAAATCAGTTCATTAATTTGAAATGAGAAAACCTTTTTGTAAGGGGTACCCTGAGTTGAATTCCTAAGGATATAAACAATCACTTCGTTGACTCGGCTTCAGAAAAACTTTTTCGTAAGGATTCAGATCTTAAGGGTATAAAAAATCAGTCCATTGTTTGGGCATGAGAAAGCTCTTTTCGTAAGGGGTACCCTTAGATATAAAATATCCGTCTATTGACTGGGCATGAGAAAGCCTTTTTCCTAAGAGGTACCCATGGTTAAGATTCTAAGGATGTAAAATATCAGTCCATTGATTGGGCTTGAGGAAGCTTTTTTCGTAAGGGGTACCACTAGCTGAGATCATAAGGACTTAAAAAATCAGTCCATTGACTGGGCATGAGAAAGTTCTTTTGTTAAGGGGTACCCTTAGTTGAAATCCTAAGGGTATAAAAAATCAGTCAAATAACTTTTTAGCTGAGATCCTAAAAACATAAGAAATCAAGAGCATGAGAAAGTCCTTTTTATAAGAGATACCATTAGTTACGATTTTAAAAGATATAAAAAATTAGTTTCTTGACTGGGCATGAAGAACACTTTTTCATAAGGGTTACCGGCTTTACCCGAAATAGAAGAAAAACACCTCCGCGTTATGTTGATGTTTTCAAAGCGCTTGCATAGTTACATGAATTGAAAGTCGAATTGCTATCATTACCACCCACTGATCATATTCTCCAAATCTGATCTCCTGTGACCATTAAACTTTTGCAATTTGGAAACTGGAAGCGTATTTTGAGAGTCTTGAAAAATCATTATATAAAAACGGCATTGAGTTGTTGAGGAGTTTTGGACTGACTTTATTACTCTTGAAGGAGATTATATTGATGAAGTTTCCAAAAAAAAATTTTAAAAAATACTTTTGCTTTGTCCCTGGAATTATTGATCGATGTGTTACATAGAGGTGTGTTTCTTACTTAGGTAAACATATTAAATATTATAATGAAAAATGCATTCACACACACACATATACACACACACACAAGGCAGGGATAATAAACTTTAAACTTAAGATATCAATTTTGATTTTTCTTCCCAGAACATACCGCTCAAGGTAAAGTTATGTGCTTTGAGAACACACACAAAAGTATAAATTTGTTTTTGGAGTGAAATTGAATTATAGTTTATATACTTATGGTATTAGAGGAAATTTGCATTAAGAAGAAGAAAGAAACTTTTCCCAGCTAAAAGTTTGTAAATATGTTTACAAGCGCGCATGTGTGTGGTGTGGAGAATGCATTTATTTATTGTAATTTTTACTAGAAATAATCAAAAATGAAAAAAGTTTTTGAAAAGAAAATAATAATTTTTATTCCCCAAGACTCAAGAATGATAAAATTATAGTGATAATATGTTCACTTTCATAACATTCAGTATAAACTAATGTGCTTGTGACCAAAGTAAAATTCTGTCTGGATTTTGCGGGAGACAAACGCTAGTAGCAATTTTATTATGGACCTATTTTTGTTAATATAATTAAATTAATTTTTATTATTTATCCAAATCTTTTCACACTCTTTCTTCAAAGATTTTT
>KK351151.1:484212-499099 GCA_000671755.1 Glossina brevipalpis
ATCAAAATAAATATTCAATAAATTTTAATTTGCTTTTATTTTAATTTGGAAAATAGAAAAATATATGAAATATTTTAGTTAGGAATTAATTAAAATTAAATTTTTGTTTATAAGAAAATCTCTAGAATTTTTGAAAATATATATGATACATTTAAGTCAGACGTGATATATTTATTTATATATATATATATACACACATATATATATATATCTACATAAAATAATATAAAATAATAATAATGAAAAATATTAAACGAAAAGTTTTGACATCTTTAGAATAGAAGTGATAGATAATCATACTGTGTATATCAGCCTTAAATTGTACCTATAACGCGTAACCAACTGCATCAAAAATTCGAAAAATGTATATATTATAAGTAAATCTGACGATTGAAAATCCTGTAAGAGTATTTAAAGAGTATTAACGTAAACTCAAAAACTTTATTTAAAATTTTTCCTTTCTCTTTCCCGTCAGGCGCTTTAATTATCAAAGAAAAAAGAAATTCTCTTTTCATTTCTAATGCGTTATGAAATTGTTTTTTAATTTATGATTTAGAATATAAACTAAACTCGGTTTAAAAGAGAATGCAATTGTAGATTTTTTGTAGAACATCAATATTTTTATACTTTATATCACTTTTAGTGTAGTGGTGGCGCAGTGTATGTTAAGTTTGTAGGGATATAGCACCAGAAAAGACTTAGGATAGAGTCAACTATTTTTACATTATTCTAATCAATTTAAGATCTCTTTTTGCTGAATCATTTTCTGCATAGATTTAAGTTTACCATGTCTGTCCGTCTGTCCATCTGTCCAATTTTTGCTACATTCGATGATATGTTATTACTCAGCGGTTTTTTGATACACTTTTGAATATTTTTTTTTTTTTTATAACCTGCTCTTGCCCTATCATTCCAATCTGTCATACGGATGATGCCTAATATTACCGCTGTTTTTTGACAGCTTGCTTGCCAGTGTTGCTTCACCAGTTGCAAAACTAACCCGCTTTTTGGATATGATTCTAACCTATCATATGGTTGATGATGTTTCGTACCTCCGCTATTGTCTGACAGCTGGCGTTGCGGTCACTTGCTATACCAATTACAAAATGTCAGTGACTTTTTTAGTGACTGGCCAACCAAAACGAGTTGCATTTTTGACATTAAAATCAAAAGGGGAATCGAACAAACCAATCCTGGGACCTTCGCTTACTTACAACTTTCTTAACGTATACTTCCCAAATTTTTTCTTTGTTTCCTTTTTTCTAACATTTTTTGTAAAGCATCACATAGAGTATTTTTTCAGATATTTCTTTCATTTTCAAATCATATTTTTTACACAATTAAAGAATTAGAAACTTATCTTTACAAAAAATTTAAATTAATTTGCCACCTTTCAAACGCAGATTCGTTTGAAACAGTCCGATAAGTGTTGCCCAATATACACGAATTAATACCATTTAGTTGCAAAAAAATAAAATCGGAGAGACTCGTTACCCGTATTATTAAAGATAGACTTCAATGTTCCTAATCGTATTTCGAGAAATTTTATTTCCGTAAAACTCAGCTCGTGTAGCTATATTTATGCATTTTTGAATCCATTCAAGATCTTTTACATATAAATCTGAATTATATGTATATGTAATCTATATATATATATATAATCTAGTTTTAATATCAGACTTCTTGAACATTATAAAATCAATTCTCTTTAATTAGAGCATTTTTTCTTTGCTGTGTACCTAAATTAATCTGTAAACCTTCGCGGGTCTCGCTAGCTAAACTAAGCCCGTTCACTATTATCGGTTGCCATTGTATATATTTCATATATTTACATCAGTTTACATGGTTCACTTCTTTCTCGGATCTATGCCAGCTGCTGCTAAGTTTGTTTCTGTGCAAGATGTATTCATTGTTTTTTTTCACAAGTTTCCCTTTTGTTTATTTTCATGTAGATTTTGTTCTTTTTATGTTTTCTGTATCTTTTGTTCTTTGCAAGGTTTACATCTGTTAATGTTGAGCATAAGATTTATTTTTAAGAGTTTATTTAAATCGTTATGGTATTTTATCATAACTGAATTTCAAATGCATTTAAACAAAAGGTAATACATAAATAAATAAAAAAAAATTAATAAATAATAAAATTTTTACTTATTATACCTACTACACAAGATGGACGTTCTATACAATTTGTCACTTTGTTTGTAATGCCGAGAAGAAAACTTCAGTGACCCCACAAAATTTATATATATTCTGGTTCAGCATCAAATTTAGAATGTTTGTCCATCAGTCCGTCTGTGGTAAACATTTTACTGGCCACGAAAATAAAAGAAAAATATCTTCAAATTTGACAACAAAATTGGAACTTCTTGCACAGGTTGATATTAAAAATGGGCCAAATATATAAGACTAAGTGTAGGGTAACGGTGACGGCTCTCGTAAAATAATCGCTTTTATTTGAATTTTATTTGAAAAACAAAAAAAAAAAAATTATTTTCATTTGAAAATGTCTTCCTTTAATATCATAAAGATTTATATTTCTTCCTTCATTTTTTTACTATTTTTCTTCCATTACAGTTACAGTGTTACTATTTAAAAGTTCCTAATAAAGTATACTTTCAAGCGTTTTTCTTTTTATTATCATTTTGTTCATTTCATTAAACTGTCTTCCATATAAATTTATTCATAGAAATGCGTTTCTTCTATATTCTATTTATAATTGTTCTATTGTCGCCTTTTGAACGATGACAGTATTTATTCAAGAGATTAGGTCAAGGACACTTAAAGGTAGCGGCTTAGTAAATAAATTGCTACCATTTACAATGTTAATATATATATATATATATATATATATATATATATATCTTGTTGCTTTTTGTTAAGAAAAAAAAAAAAAGGGAATAGAATACTACGCCATCCATTCATAGATTTTTTTATTTTAATTTTTTTTTTCACTCATTCCGATATTTTCATTTATTTTAATCCTTTAAAGTTGGTTCTCTGTTTTTTTTTTTTGCCTTTTTGCAGCTGAAACTGCATTCAGTCATTCATTCATTTCAAGGTTAATTAATATATAAAGTTTTTACATTTTTCTTGCATTCAGTTGCCGTTTGCGAACAATTAACTAAAAGAGAAAGAGCAAAAGGAAGGAATATACACACGTATACATATACATATAAATATAGATGTATATATCAATTCTTTCTTTCCTCACGTACACACATGCATGCAGAAAGATACATTAACTTATTGATTTTGCTTTTTATAAACAGCTACCGATACTTAAGTATTTGTGATCTTTAAAAAGAAAATTTTTTTTTTATTCTTTTCATTTGCACTACTGCTTTGCTATTAAGAGCGTTATACTTGAAAAAACAATTTTAAAATAAATTCTTAAAATATGCTTATGGTTCATGAGGTTCATAAGATTTTGTTTATATTCCGTTGCATGATGGTGTAATATCGCGTTTTTGTATACAAAAATGTTTTTGAAAACCACACTATGTAGCTCCTTTGAGAAATTTAAACCTTTAGTTGGCGGGCTTCGAAGGCTTCCGGAGGGGGGAGCCATTTAAAGTTTCTGTCCTCAAATTCGGGAGCTCCGCTATGGAGAAAATGCATATAATTTTCTGTTTATGACATAAAAACAAAAAAAAAATCGTAAAAAGTTTTATTACTGCAAGTAAAAACTACCAGAATCTATTGAGGAAACTTCCCACGAAATACAATAGATAGAGCAAAAATTAATAAAACTATACCAGAAAGTCTAACAATGAAGGATTAACGAATATCATTTATTTATATGTGAATATGATGTTTCCATTGGAACAACTTCGAATTCAGTTCGGGTTAATATGAATTAAAAGAAAAGCCTCGCGTTTAAGGGGTTAATATTCACAAAGAAGATCCTGTGGGCTAAATTGTTCGCAAGAAATACACTTTAACTCCAATCAAAATTCATCTTATTCCTAATCGTACCTATCGGTCAATCAAATAAAGTCTTCTATTCTACTCATATTTTGCCCATCGGCTCCTATCTCACCTCCTCATAACAATAATCATGGACAAGAAAGTTAAAATCATTTGCCGTACTTTACGACAGTCGGAACCAGAAAGGGCGGGCGAAGCTCTCTTCTTCTTCCGCCTTAAATTAATTTCGAAACGGATTGGCATTGTCAATCATCATAATTCAGATTCTAAATCAGATGTTCACATTCGAAATCAGCCGTCGTTATTTCACATTCGAAATCAGCTGTTGTTACTTCACATTTGAAATCAGCTGTTACTACTTCACATTCGAAATCAGCTATTACTACTTCACATTCGAAATCAGCTCTTGGTACTTCACATTCGAAATCACCTGTTTTTACGTCACATTCGAAATCGGCCGTTGCTACTTCATATTCGAAATTAGCTATTGCTACTTCACATTCTAAATAAGTTGTCGCTATTTCACATTCGAAATCAGCTGTTACTACTTCGAATGTGATAATTCCCCTTCATTAATATAATAATAAGCTTAAATTAATTATAAATATGTTTAATTTAGAATAGTTAAAGAAAAGGAAACTATAAGTTAACCTAATTAACCTAAGGTAGAATGCTTCAAACTGCTATAGAATAAACAGCATAATAATAGAACTTAAGTATGGGCGAAAACCAGCATGTGACTTTGGTCCTTACATTACATGATTACATAACAATTTACAGCACTATAATAGCACTAATAATTTAATCTGTACGTTTTCTCATTTATTTCGCTTTATATTTTTGTTTAATACGTTGGGGGTGGTTATGATTCGTACAGAGATGAACCAGTCCTTTTAAAGAGCTTGTTCATAATTCTAATTTGTCATTTGACCAAAGTAAAGTAAAATTTTTACAAAAGCAGATTAAACATTTTTTTTTTCGGGACATTTTCATATTTGATAAAAAAAAATGTAAAAAGTCATTTCATTTGCAGTAATCCTGTAAAACTCTTTTACAAATGCCATATCTTTGTAAAATATTGTACGTAAAGGGTTTCTTTACTTTGTTGTTGAAATATGCTTTCAGCAAAAATATCTCAGTTATTAAATAGTATTTACGAGATTATGGAAAGAACAAAAATTGCCTTTTTTTTTGTTGTTGTTATCTTACATTAGCTAAAGCCCAACAACAATCACTGACTGATACACTATGTTAATCGTCCCTCGTTTATCATTTGCAAAAAACTTTTAAAAAAATTGTTAATATTCTTGCATACACACTGGAATTCTCACAATTTGTGAGTCTTTATTACTTTTACAATAATTTCGTAAAACGAGAAACTTGTGTTGAGCAACTAATCATACTTTATTAAGGATAAAGTTGTTAGATTATATGTAAATAAGTAAGTAAGTACGTAAAATATACTCTTCTCTTAAGGTTAGGACTTTTGTGACTATTATCGGAAAGTTTTTCTGCCATATGTAATATCAACAAGTAAATTTTGAATAAGCTTAGAGAGAATAAATAAATTTTTAAATAGTATCATCACATTCTATATCGATATGAAATAATTGTTGTGTTACACTCAGCCCAACCCTTCTCTCATCAAAAAGAAATATATTATCTAGACTTTGGCTGAAATAATTCTCGTACTTCTTTTCCCCGAACAAAAAAAAATGCGTTTTTAAAACTAAACTGCAATCCATAAAGGGATATTATCTGAACATTGGCTGAAGGAGACCGATACCCTTCCCCGACCAAAAAAATGTTTCGATCTTGTTTTAAAACTAAATTACAATCCATGAAAGGGTATTATCTGGACTAAAGGAAATCCATAGCCTTCCCCTCTTCTGATGGGTTTTTAAAACTAAACTATAATAATAAAGGGGTATATTATCTGGACTTTGTCTGAAGGAAATCAATAGCCTTCCGTGTCGAAGAAAAAAATTCTGACGCATTTTTAAAATTAAATTATAATCCATAGGGGTATTATTAGTGGACTTTGGGTAAAGGAAATCCAAACCCTTCCCTGCCAAAAAAAAAATTGTGAAATAATTGTTACAATACCCTTCCTCGCTCAAAAATAAATTCCATGCTGTTTTAAAACTTTCGATGCTGTTTTAAAACATAAAGGGGTATTACCTGGACTTTGGCTAAAGGAAATACACACCCTTCTCCGCCCAAAAAAAATTCTGACGGGTTTTTAAATTTAATCTATAATCCATAAGGGTATTATCTGGACTTTGGCGGAAGGAAACTAAACTGTAATCCATAAAGGAGTATTATCTGGACTTGAGCTGAAGGAAATCCAAACTCTTCCCCGCCCAAAAATAAAAAAATTCTGATGCTTTTCTAAAACTAAACTATAATCCATATTATCTGAAATAATTTTTAAATTAAAAAAAGAGGGAAATTGCGCTTAGACCGATCCATTGAATTCCTTCTTGATCTTTCTCTCTCACTCCTTCTCCCGTTTTTTTTTTCTCAAAATAATATTAATAATACTCTTTTGAAAGTCTTAAATAAAGGCTTCAATTTTATATATTTCTTATGTATAGAGCTCATTGCATATCGAATACAGTTTTCTTTCTTCTTTCAAAAATTGATTTCAATTTAACAATTTCTTCTCTCTCTCAATCAAATATTTGAATATATTTCTGTGTGTGTTGGAAAGATTCGATAGTATAACTAGTCTTCTGATTTATTTTTCCTTTTTCTACTTAAGTTCCATAAAGTTAAAAAGTTATATAGAGAAATATTCCATAAACTGCTAATAGAACATCAAACGTTAAAGTAGTCTTGATTGTTTTCTTATTAAACGAAATGTACTTATGTTCTATATATACATTCTGCTCTTTTCCTACGTTATCATCAAAAGGCATTTACAACCAGATAGAATAAATGAGAAAAAAAAAACAAAAATATAGAATTTAAAACTATACCCACACAAATTAGAAAAGCATATGTAATCGAAGGCAATTTTTTGGGGGGTTGTTTTGTGAAAAGACGACACAATTCATAAATTGCCCTCATTTAAGAAAAATCATCCTTAACAAGGGTCGTTTTAACCACAAGAGATATATTTATTTAAAAACCTTTTATTTCAGATATGTTCAAAAGATATTAGTGTAAAACGTATATTGATCAATTTTTATGGTTACATCACACTTCATAAATTATTACACCCTTCAGAAGTGTATACAATCAATGTAGGTAGTAAAAGTTTCACCGAGACACTTTAAAAGTAAATTAAGTTGAGTTAGACGATAATTTAAAGATAAAAATGTTTTATGAGAATTATTACGTTTGCTAGAATCACAATTGATCCAGAAGTTTCCAGAAGAATATCCATTAGAATTGCACAACACAGCGCACATATATTTTTGGTCTGTTCAATATTCTGTGTCGATGAACCTTGTATATTTCTGACGTTGCTTTAGTCTGTCGTGCCGTCCGCTTGTCTTCCTTCCTTTTTTATGCTTTTATTTTTCTTGGTCTGTTTCTCTGTCTAGCTCTATCTTTGTCTCAATCTGTTTGTCGCTTGAATTTTCTGCAAATTTATCTACTTAAGTCCATCCGACCGCCCATGCCATCTTCCTATCTTATAATTCTCTATAAATTCATCTCTATAGGTCCATCCATCCATGCCATCTTCCTCTTTTATAATTCTCTGCAAATTTATCTATATAAGTCCGTCCATCCATCCATGCCATCTTCCTTTTTTATAATTCTTTCCAAATTCATCTATATAGGTCCGTCCGTCTGTTCATGCCATCTTCCTCTTTTATAATTCTCTACAGATTTATAATTCTCTACAGATTGATTTATATAGGATCGTCCGTCCGTTCATGCCATCTGCCTCTTTTATAATTCTCTACAACTTCATCTGTATAGGTTCGTTCGTCCGTCTGTCCATACCCTCTTACTCTTTTATAATTCTCTGCAAATTCATCTATATAGGTCCGTCTGTCCGACCGTTCCTGCTCTCTTTTTCTTTCATAATACTCTGCAGATACATCTATATAGGCCCGTCTGTCCGACCGTCCATGCCATCTTCCTCTTTTATAATTCTCTACAAATTCATCTGTATAGGTTCGTTCGTCCGTCTGTCCATACCCTCTTTCTCTTTTATAATTCTCGGCAAATTCATCTGTATAAGACCGTCCGTCCGTCCACGCCATTTTCCTCTCATAATTCTTTCTAAATTCATCTTTACAGGTCCGTCCGTTCGTCCGTCCGTCCACCCCATTTTCTTCTTTTATAATTCTTTGCAAATTTACATATATGGTTCAGTCCGTACAAGCCGTCTTCCTCTGTCTGTTTAATTCTCTTTCCTTGCTGGTATTTTATAACATGAAGAACAACTAACCACACGATAATAATTTTTTGATTTTTGATTTAATTTTTATAAAGAATCTCAAAAAGCATACATATCGCAAGTACTTCCAAAATTCAATTGAGTTTTTTTTATCAAATAGTAAGAACGCAAGGAGAAAGAAAGAAATCTTTTTTATAACCCAACCCCTGTGCGGGGGGAATAGTTAATTGAAATACTCACCTGACATTTGGGTAACGGGCCTTCAGGTAATTTCACCTTCCAACCCAATAACGGTGGTATACATATTAAAGCGGACATTATCCAAACGGCTGCAATCATAAGAGCCGCACGGGCTGGTGTTCGTGATTTTAAATAATCTACCGCTTTCGTTATACTCCAATAACGATCCAATGATATTAAACATAAATTCATAATCGACGCCGTACACAATAATACATCCATTGCTGAGTGTATGTCACACCACCAACTGCCAAATATCCAATAACCCATCAATTCATTGGCTAATGAGAATGGCATTATAACTAAGCCCAAAAAGAAATCGGCCACTGCCAATGAAGCGATAAACCAATTTTGGATATTTTTCAATGATTTTTCGGTAGCAATGGCAATTATTACCAACATATTACCAACAATAATGATTATCATTAATATGGTTACGATTATGGACGCGACTACAATATGCGTTAACGTATAACCGCTTGGATATCGTCCGTCCCAATGAACTTCAGTTAAATTACCCGTTAGATTCGTGTATGATTGATTATTAAAATTAGCATAATTGGAAGTTAAATTTATGGCAGATGAAGCAAACGACGAAATGATACTGCTGCTGTTGCTGTTACTGTTGCTGCTGCTGTTGCTGCTGCCGCTGGTATTATAAAAATTACTTGATAAGAAAAAAATTGTATCATTTATATCGGGCAAGGAACTCGATACGGTAGAACCGATGTTGCTTGTCAATGAATTATTATTAAGTAAATTTGTTATTGTATATTGACCGTCTATCGTAAATAAGGGCGGATTTAATGATGTGGAATTTGCGAGGCTGGTTAAATGAGTATCATTCAATTGCGTTACATTAGCGATTTTAAGTTCACTAACTTTGTTATTAACGACACCACCGCCGCCGCTGCCGACGGAGCCACCACCGCCACCACCGCCCGGTCCACCGCCTGCTTCTCTAGGCAGAGCTGAAGTTGAAGTGAATATTGCCAAAAACTCATCAGTACTTATATTACCGGTATTGATGCTAGTATCCAATGGGTCATTGAAATCCATTATTCTTCAAAAGAATTCCTTTCTCTTTAAATGTCTTAGAAAGATAAAGCAACCATTGTTTATTTTTTTTAATTTTTAACTTTTTAATTTTTTTTTTATTATTTTTTTTATATATTTTTTTTAAAATATTTTTATTACTGTCTGTTTGTGGTCCCAAACAATTTGTTGGTGTTTTTTTTCTTTTACTTTCTTCTACTCTTTTCTAAAGCGTTTTGATTCCGATTTAAGGTCTTTAGTACATTATGGTATATATGTATATATGTATGTGAATGTTAGTAAATGTTCTTCAATTAAATTTAGAAAAACAAAAAAAAAATAATTTCATTTTTATTTACAAATTAATTAATGCTTATTTCGCTTAGTTATTTTATGACTTTTAATTCGAATATTCGCTCCGTTAATTTAATTCTTGTTTAAATAATTAGTTTTTATATGTAAATGCGTATGCGCTACAAAATTTTCCATTGAGAAAATACTTTGTTGAATAACTTTATAATTAAATGCATTGTTTTTCAATTTGTATGCACTCAACTTTTTAACTCTAATAATAGATATTAAATGAAAACTTTTAAAATAAATAAGTTCGCGCGTATAGAGATAACTTTAATCAACACAACAGAGGAGTAATAAATTGCAACCGCCACCACAAATATTATGCGCTTTAATACTATGTGCTGGAGGGATATTTCGCCCTTCTGTACAAAATTAATTATAATTCCTAACAGAGCAGACAGTCGATCTATAAGTACGAATGTGAATAAGTATAAATGAGTAAGATGATAAGTGGGGTATATACAAATAGATGGCCTCCAAGTTATAGGAATGTCTTCCTCCCAAAATAAATTAAGGACCTAATATGAAGACCTATGGTTACATACAATCCTTTTTTTTCTTAGACCAAGTTTACTAAAGCTTGTTTACTAAAAGCTTTGTGATGATTGAAATTTCTTATATTCGGTTGTCGAAGATATAATTTGAGTGACAATCTAGGATTTTATTTAAAGATTATTTCGTATCGTGTTTTTAGCCAAGGCTTCATAAGAATACCTAACCATTTGCCGCTATTTCTCCGATTCGGTTTTACTTGATCGGTTACTAAGTTTAGGCTTTTAGTTCGTTATACTAGAGCTTGGGCTCTAAGGTATCATAAATCGACTTGTATATCTAACAAGTTTAATATCTCTGAGTCCGTTATATTTACTTATAATAGAGCTTAGACTCTACGATATCGTAAATCGACTTGTATATCTAACCAGTTTAATATATCTGTGTTAGTTATATTTACTTATACTTGAACTTAGGTTCTACGACATCGTAAATCGACTTGTATATCTAGCGACCTTAATATCTTGACACGGGCAACGCTAAGAAGAAAAATCAGAAGCAAATTGCTTTTCTCTAATGTGGTTGTCTTTGTCAACCAATATATGATTTCATTCGAACTTAGTCTTTTTACGATTGTAAAAATTAGCAAAGTAAGGAAGTGGTCCATTAGTTCAGTTTAAGGAAGGAAACCACTGAAATAGTCTAAAAAGAAGCGTTTTTTTTTTGACAATTTTGTATGGAAGGAGAAGGGACATAATAATAAAATTTGAATCGCTTGCAATTTCTTATCTATTCAACAATTGTTTCAACGAAGCTCTACTCTAATATATTTACGTGATATGTTATGTCTAAGGAAAATCTATTAATCTCTACTTACTAGATGAAGTACCTTACGTTTTTTTTTTCGTAGCAAGAAAGTAATACTAGAAAAGAATTAATAAATCAAAACAGTTATATGAAATTTCTCCTAAAATGTATCCTATAGTCAGTGTTCATTGGAGTAAAATTAAAGTAAAAAATATGAATTTATTTTACATAAAGTGTCATCATCCATTTCTTGGTTCGAATTTGCTAACCTTGTCTTTTTAAAACATATGATAAAAAACTATCATTCAAAGCATTATATGTTTAATGTAATATTTGTCATTTTGTAATATGGATCGTTTAATAAGCGTCGAATGCATTCAAATAGTAGAAACGTGCTACAAAAAATTCCGATTCTCTATAAGGTAAATTACATTACATTAAAAGCATATTGTGATCGACATAATCGTTCACCCGTGCACAGTATAAGCGAAAGAAGTTTGAAGAAACTGGATTTGTAATAGATTTATTGTAATAATTATTTTTGCTGTTTGTGGAAGTGTCGAAGAAAATGTGGAAGAAAGTGTCAAAATTTATTCATTACATTCTCAGGGCGCGCTTAATATTCTTATCGTTATACCTACATGGTTAGTAATTCTTTTTTTTTTTTTTGCATGAAATGAAAAGTATGAATGTTGAAGATATATAGTTACAACAGGACGAAGCCACAAGTTACACACGCTCCCATTTTAGCATTGTTGTGCGAGAGTTTTGCCGACCTTGTAATTTTACATTTTGTTGATGTTGTTTAGAACTGTCTTAGAACTGAACTTGTGGAACTACACAAAGCAAGGAGTTTATGCGATTAATCCTTAAACTTTTGACACTTTAAAAACGAACATCTATCGAGTTATGCCCGAACTTATTGACCACTGTGTGCGGACAAGTCATCGAAAATTAACTCAAAAGGATCAAATTCTCTAAGATGTCCTGTGGAGGACTTGTATAAATGATGCGATATTTCATAAATAATGACGAGGCACAAAAAATATATTGAAAGAGAATTTTAATTTAATTTTCAATCAGAAGTTGGTTTTATTTACTTTTACTACATATCCTATGAAATGAAATAATTTTTCTACAATTTTGATTTTCATTTAAAAAATCCAGAAAACTTTTATACATTTTCCTAGCATTGCTAAAGAATGAAACATTCATTTCATTTCTTTAAACCATGTGGTGAATGTGGGTATAAATGTAGATGCTTGTATGTTCTTGTAGAAATCTAAAAGTCATAATAAATAAAATATATTTTCATTAGCTCTTTAAAGACTTACTGAGATAATTAATGCATGCAATTGACAAATAATTCTATAAGTCCGTTATAGGATTGTCTCATTTCATTTATATATTCTAATCTTGCCCGTAAAATTATTCTAAATTATTAGGATAAATATTCAACTTTAAAGTGAGATTTTCTTTTTAAATTTTTAAAAGATTAAAAAATTAAATCCAATAATGATAGCACTCACACTCTAAAAGCTATTTTATAGTTTACCTTTTTTAAGTAAATGGTATAAGATTTAAGTATCAAAAATTGTATTAAAATAATTTTTTAGTGCAATTAATTATGATATTTTATTTCAGTTAAAGTTTAGTGCATACATATAAAATTTAGATTGAATTTCGTATGCATCTTAATATTAATTAACAACAATTAATTTATTAATTTAAAAAATAATTAATTAATTAAATTAATAATTAGTTAAGTAAATAATTAATTAATTAATTATTAATAAATCAATTATTTATTTATTTATTTATTTAATTAATGAATTACATTATTAATTAATTAATATATAAATAAATATTTCAATTATATATATTTTATATTAATATTAATTAATTAATTAAATGATCATCATTTATTCATCAAATCAACAAACGTATAAATATTTCATTTAAAATTATTCAACAAATTTTTAGCGAGAACATAAATCATACGAACGTTTATTTTTGTTAATTGAAATTATATTTGAAAAACAATTTTGAATATATTTACATGAAAAATAAAAATCATTTAATAAAACATTTCAATCAATTAGGCACAACTATTCATTTAATGTAATTAAACAATTGCTTTCTTGCATTTCACTTTGAAGAAATTAACAATTTTTTTTTTGTATATGTATAGAAAAAGTTAATAATGAACTGATTTACAACCAAAAAAGTTTCTGCTTAGAAGCCATGATAAAGTTTTTCCATTTTTTTTTGCATATAACATAGGATTGTCCATAAAATTTACGTGCATATAATACAAATGTTTTAATAACTAAGAAAAAATAAAATCGCTTTCGGTTTATGCTGTACTAAAGGCGGGTCTTTCGTAAACTGTAGTCCATTTTCAAGACCAACATGCTAGCAAGATCTCTTAATACTTTTGCCAAATTTAGTTTTTTTCATAAGAAGAATGTTTACTATATATAAAAAAAACATACAGAAGGACAGAAGGATGGATCAGTATGCGAGCAAGAACTTCTAATGTTTGTGCCAAAATTTAATTTTTACGATCGGGAGAATGTTTATTATATAAAGAAATACAAATGGACAGACGGACGGATCAACATGCGAGCAAGAACTTCTGTTTTTTTCAGAATTTAGCGTTTACAATCGGGGGAGTGTTTAGCATATACAGACACACTATTGGACAGAGGGACGGACCAACATGCGAGCAAGAACTTCTAGTGTTTTTAACAAATTTTAATTTTTATAATCGGCAGAGTGTTTACTATATACAGACACACAATTGGACAGACGGACAGATCAACATGCGAGCACGAACTTCTAATGTTTTTGCCAAAATGTAATTTTTACGATCGGGGGAATGTTTACTTTATACAGAAACATAAATGGATATACGGACGGATCAACATGCGAGAGCAACTCCAATGTTTTTGCCAAAGTTTAGTTTTTATGATCGGGGGAGTGTATAGCATGTACTGACAGACAGACAGACAGATGGACCAACATGCGAGCAAGCACTTCTAATGTTCTTGCAACATTTTAGTTTTTACGAACGAGAGAGTCCTTACTACATATAGACACAAAATAGGACGGACGGACTGATCAACATGCTAGCAAGAACTTCTAATGTTTTTGCCAAATTTCAGTTTTTATGACCGGGAGAGTGTTTACTATATACAAAAACACAGAAATGGAAAGACGGACGGACAGACGGACGGACAGATGGATGGACAGGCGGACCGACCGGCAATTTTACATCGATTTATAAGTCCTATGAAGCCGCGTCTCCTGGATGTTACAAAAGCTTTGACAAAATGAATGAATATCTCCTCTATCGGCGTTGAATATAAAAAATCACGGGGGAAATGTAAGATTTAAGAAAGCGAATTAATTGAAAGCTTTGTTAATTTATCCCTTAACAAAAATTAAAGATTTTTATAAAAATGGAATAACCCATCTTTCTAAGTGTTACACAAAAGCATGGAATTGCGACGTTTTGAAAAAATATAAAAATTTTTTTAATGCTTTCGTATTAAACAGCAGCAGAAACCTTTTTATTATATATGTATATATATATATATATATATATATATATATAATAATATATATATTATATATATGTGTGATATTTTCTATAATTATTTACATTTC
>KK351151.1:501671-511965 GCA_000671755.1 Glossina brevipalpis
TATATATATATATATATATTTATTTATATATGTATATATATATTTCAAAAGGAAATATGTAAGTATAATTATTTAAGCATATAAGGACGAGCATTAATTCCTCTTTAATTGAATGGCTTTATAAAAATATCCTACGAACTTACCTTTTTCTTCTTATACAAATGTTTTATGATTTTAAATTAATATATCTTCCGATTTGCTTATGGCTTTACTCGTAACTTAAAAAACTTTTCCTTTATACTTTTTAGTATCTATTAAGAGTTTGCATCGTTATACTAAAAAAATGATTTTTGTTAAAACATTTTGTTAACATGAAATTTCTTCTTCATTATAATCTCTGTAGATAAATAATCCGAACTCATTATCATAAAGCCGAATAAAATGTATGCCACTCATACGTCATGTAGATCATGTACTTATATTATTTCATTCTTATTATGTAAAAAACTTATGATGGATTGAAGTTTCAGTTAAAAAATATTACTCGTAATTTTCGGTGTGGTGAGTTTAAATAAATCACTTTGTAAAGTAAGAAGAGAAATAAAATTCTCATACTTCTCTTTAAAATGTCTAAGTGAAAATTCAAATTGTTTCAATCATGATTATTACTTATATATGGTTTAAATGATTTTTGGTAAAAAATCCAGAATAAATGCATTCTATAGATAAATTTCAGAAAACTTCCTGTTGATATCTTCTTTGGAATTCATATAAAAAAAAAAAAAAAGCTTCAATTAAAATTTTGCCCAATCACTAGCTATTACGTTTCTTGCCTCGTTACTGTCTTCAATCCAATCAATGTTATGCTGTGCATCGATAGGGAGGCATAGATTGAATGCTGATTAGTTAAAAGAGAAAAAACGATAATGATTTAATGAAGACATTGTATGATTTTACTAGAATTTAAAAATACAACAAAAAGCTTTTATTGCATCTCAAAAAAATAAAAGTGCATTAAAAAAATCATAACGCTTTGCAATTTCATATAGATGCTCTTATAAGTACCGGTGAAATAGAGAGTGATAATAATTCAATAATTTTATAAATTTCTATATATGGAGTCAGGTCGCCATTTAGTCCATTTTTACTTAGTTTCATCTATAAATGTGTCTTTATTGTTCTCATATTTGTCCTTAATGGATGTGTACATATAAAGTCTACATAATGACTACATAAGTCTACATAAAGTCTACATAAAGTCTACATAAAATATACATAATGTCTACATAATGGCTATTTAGGCCAAAAAACGTTAAAGGAAATGAAGAGAGGGCTTTGAATCGTGCCAATTGGCATATTCAGATCATTTTTCTTTCCATTTTTAAATAATCTTTGGTTTTAGAACTGAATTTGCTTTAATGCATATGTAGGAATTTTCTATTTGTTAAGAGTCCGCTATAGATCTTAAGCAACAGCCTTTGGGTTGTTCTTGCCGTATTTGGGTCACAATCATTTTCATTTCATCTATAGCTATTAATTATTTCTTAGCTTATTGAAGATTTCTATATAAACCTTGAGTTTGCCGATAATGCACAACACAGACCATCAAAGCTTATATAGCCTAAGGACCAAACTTATAAGTTTTCCTCTTTTATTTTTTATTTTTTACCAATCGAACCTTTCAATGTTGCCGATTTCGTTATTCTTTTCATGATTTTTTTCAGATCTATTTTCTCTCTTTCTTCTAAATATTTATCGTGCGATTTCTTGATGACATTATGCAAAAGAAAAAAAATATTAGCAATTGTTGTTTATAGTTTGTAATGTAACCAACATACCCCTGTTTTCCTATTACTAATAATTAGTTTCATTTTGAAATATTTACTTGTTACCTGTATTTACATTTTATTTTTATGCTCCCTGCAGAACTGTTTGTGCATATCATCTTTATCTTGTATAATAATAATTTGATTATTTTGTTCTTGAATTTTTTTTCTTCAATTTATTATCTTGTCGTCCCTATAGAGGTCCTTTTTATATTTTCAATATAAACTCATTTGCTATTGTATTTATATATATTCAATATTTTTATAATCCATAATGTATTTGTTGTTCGTGTCTTTTATCAATTTAAGCAACATTCTATTTTATCTCTTTTTTTTTGTTTTTAATTTTATAAATGACTTTCACAACTAACAGATTACAAGGATAATATATTTATTTATTTATTTAAAATGCAGCAACAGAAATAATCAAAAAAGAATTATATTCTGTTAAGACCATATTCTATATTTTATATCCTATTTATTTACTTTATCGATTGATTGAGTTGATACCGGCAGCGAAAGTAGAAAATATATCATTAGATTATTATAGAAACAATCAAGCATAATCTTATAATTTCGGATTATAGTTTCCTAGTTTTAAGATATAGTTTGGACTACTTTAAATGCATTTTGAGTTCTATGTAACAATAACGATAAACATAGGGAAGTTTTAGATTAATATACAAAACTCTAGAGAGAGTAGGTTGATAAGAGACGTTTATGATTATTATACATTTTTTTACGTGCGATATGTTATACTTTTATAAATATAAAATTTAAAGTCTAGTCAAAGTCAATAAAAGTTTCTTAACACCTTTTAAATTGAAATCTTGGTTGAAGGCTTTCTTTCAACTAAAAACTTATTTATTATTAATTATGAAATTTGCTCTGAGTATTTCTTTACTCACCAAAAAATTTCATAACGCTATTGTGGTGTCTAGGAGGGATAGGGAAATAAAATTCTTATATTCTCTACATTGTCAAGCAAAAAGCTCGTTTATCTTTCCCAATAGAGAAAGATGGCTTTGCTGCTTCGTAGCTTTGGCTAAACTAAGCGTATTAAGCCAGCGTTTGTGAAAGGCGACAGTCCGTAAAAACTTAAAAAAAAAAAAAAAAATAATAATGTTTCTTAATGTAAATGAAAGTAACTGAGTTTTAAAAATGAAACAGAATTATAAAAAAAAAAAATACTTTAGATTTTGCAAAATTGATTCAATCAAGGTCATAATGCTTCGAATACTTTAATTCGTGTTTCTAAGGAATACGTAAACCGAGTTCATAATGTAAATACTCTGTGAAAAAGTAGATGAAATTTTGCAACTAACGGAGCAAGACTGATACGCAAGCTGTCAGGAAATAGCAGAGGCACTAAAAATCAATCTTATGACAGTTTGGAATCATTTAAAAAGAAGCTCAACAAGTAAGAAAATTATATTCTTTTCTATCCATCACTTTTGTCTTAAGAAAATGGGGGAAACTAAATTTTAATAGGTGCGCGTGGCGGATTTTTTCTATATTTATGGAATACCATAAAACACGGCCACCCATGGAATATCGTGGAAAACAGCCAAAGTAAAACAGCCAGAAAACAAACATGCTTTCAGTTTATATTGTAGACGCGTCCTTTGACCGATTTGGCCTATTTTTAATAGCAAAATATGTGAAAGAACTTTCAATATTTTTGAAGCCGATATCTTCATTTTTGCGGCCAGGAAAATGTTTAGCACAGACATTATACAGATGGACGGATAGATTGATCGACAGACGGACATGCTTAAATTGATTTGATATCGATCAAGAATATATATACTTTGTGGGATCTCTGAAGCTACCTTCATTTGCGGTAATGGGTATAAAATGGATTACTTTATGAGAATCGTCGGCTTTAACTTTTTGTAATATGGTTGGCCCATTTTCAGTATCAACTTGCGTGCAAGAAGTTCCAATCTTTCTATCAAATTTGAAGACGATTTTTCCATTTTTGAGGCCAGGAGAATGCTTACTACGGACGGACTGCCGGACAGACATTCTATATTTAATGCTTAAGGTCCTCCAAACACGTGCAGCACGTACCCAAGATGGTAAGGCACGCTGGTAAAAATGTGATGGTGTGGGCCACGTTTTCTGGGGAAAGTCCTATATACAAAATCGATACGTAGGTCGATCGATTCAAGTTATAGATTTTGCAATGTTTCTTTACTTTGCACCCAGCCGATAAATAACTTATGTAAACGTCGGAAATAAAAAGTAAATATATTTACATCTGTTACATATTGAATCCTAACTTGACAGAAACTTTAACGCAGGCCATTAAGAAAATCGCTGTAAAAAAAAGCATGTGCAAATTCTTCGACAAATTGTAGAAATCCATTTGATTTTCTTTATCTTGCTTGAGATTATAAACAGATTGTTATTTTTCGACTTTCTAGAGCATGGATATAAATCAAATTCGTCATTCCATGAATTTTTTTGTGATAAGTAATTGGAAAAAAAAATTGCAAATTTCTAAGGAAAAATAAAAGAAATACATACATAAAGGAATGTGCAAAAATATATGTGTGCAGTATAAGGGGTTAGATTGTACTTAGTATGTATTACTATTATCGACTGAAATACGTGTAACACAAAGTAAACGGCACATAAAAATATGTTTATTCGAGTATATCGAGAATATCACCGAAAACAGCTTACCGTGATTCACATAACGACATACATGAATAAGAGCATCTGCATGTATGATATATGAAGTAAATCATGATTTAGATATGCATGGAAGCTCTCAAGAAAAAAAAAACGAATAACGAATAAGTTTTCGAAAAAACATCATATAAAACGTATTTATTTAAAAAATTTTTGTTAGGCAAACAAATACATTCTGCATAGTAAATATAAACAACAAATACAAATTGAAGAAAACAAAAAAAAAAGAAAAACTTTGCGCGCTTATGAATTCCATACTTGAATATGACTATTTGCCATTGTTAGGCAAATAAACATGAGTAGAAGTAGCAGTAGTAGCAGAAGCATTGACTTACCGGTACACAGCAACACGTTTATGATCTTTCGCTCTATACCTTTTGTTATACGTATACGATGATTGTATGTGAATATATGAATGTGTGTAAGTGAGAGTGTGTCTCAAATTCTACTACCTCTCATAACACAGCACCAGTGTTGACATGTGTCGCTTACGTTTATGTGCATTAGTTGATGGCAGTTTGCTATTCAGACTCAGCATATACTTGTTCTTGTGTGAGTGTGTGTGTGTGTGTCTAGATTTTATTTTTGTATTGTTATTGTTGACTGTCAAATGCATATTGTTACACCGTGTTTACCGACAGAGGCAAAATTTTCTCATTTTTTATTTTACTTCTTTGAGTTGTTGTGACTTTTACCCTAAAAAGCATTTTCTAAAAATGTTAAAAAGTAATAACCATCATCAACAAAATTGATGTCAAAGTGCTTGCTTAACCCCAAACGAAAATTGAAAATATTTAATATTTAAATTTTTTTTAGGAAATCTTAATAAAATATAAAATTTAATTTCTTTCGTGTATTTAATTTTATATCAATTTTTTCATTTTCTTTCAAGGTATGACTGCTTTTGTGGCTACATTTACTATATAATATACGGACATACGGTACGTATGAGTATTATTAAATATGTAACTTAATATGAAATACTCAATTTGAAAAGAGTAAGAAAACATAACGTAATAATTCGAATTTTTAACAAACTAAATAATAATAGTAGGTTGACCAAAAAGTAATTCTGGTCTTTTGTAATAAGAAGTGTGAAGCGTATTTTTAATAAATCAATACACCTTCTGCTTCATTGTATGACTTCTTTTGTGGCTACATTTACTATATAATATACGGATATACGGTACGTATGAGTATTATTAAATATATGTATACGTATACCGAAAATTTTTAATGTGAAAAGACTAAGAAGACATTGCTACGTAATAATTAGAATTTTCAACAAATTGAATAATAATAGTAGGTTGACCAAAAATTAAAACCGGTCTTTTTTTACTAAGAAGTAAAGCATTTTTTTTATAAACCAATACACCTCTTGCTTAAATGTGTGACTTCTTTTATGGGTACCTTTATTATATTATAAACGGATATACGGGCCGTATAAGTATTATCACCAAACAATTTTATATCTTAATATCAAGTATGTAATATGAAAAGAGTAAGAAAACATAACGACATAATAATTAGAATCTTGAACCTTCAATTCTAACAATGGGTTGACAAAAACGTTATTTCCGTTTTATAATGCAAAGTAAAGAGTATTATTTTTTACAAATTATTTATTACGTTGTTTGTATATGATTCCGCAATCTACTTTAGAGAACTTAGTTCTCCTTACATAAAATACATTTAATATCCCCATCATTGGTAACAGTTTAATTCATCTTCTTGGGGAATAGGTTGCAAGTGTAAGGAAAGACGCGCGAAATATTGTTGCTAAATCTATTCACTCTTTATTATTTCTGGACTTTCTTTCATTAATTAATTCAGTCCTATGATAAGTTTACAGCGAAAATTAAAATTTGTGGTTCAGATATTTGAAGCGCTTAAAAACTCTGTTGCCATTTGCTTTGACCACAATCGTTGCTGAATATGATTACCATATATATGGTTTATATTTCATCATCAGTGTTCGTTCGTTAAAAACTAAAAGAAAGAAAACCGGATCGAATTCATTGCATTTAATACGTATCGAAAAAAGTTGACACCATTGCTTTGGGAATGTGAAGTGTGTAGTTCAAAGACTATTTTATTTTAAATAAACTCTTCATTTATTGCTCTACAATTAGTATATATATATCACATTCATTTGAACGTATCTTGACAGCTTTGTGTGACAGATTTGTATTGATTTGTTTTTTTCAAAAGTAAACAAAGTCATACTACTGCTAACTATAACAAGAATTCTTCGATCTAAAATTGTTTTTTCTTCTTCGATAAACGTTTGTTTGTAAGAATTTCAATATATATTTCGTAACAGATTCTTTGTGTTAAATGATTATTTTGCATATTATGCGGGACCCCATACCAAGTTTCTAAATTTATAAATTTTTTTAAATTATATATATATATTAAGATATATTTACGTAGTCTTTAGCACGAATATGTATGTATCCTCTTCACTCCTCATTTTAATTTTATGATCACTAACTTTGGCCAGTTTCTAGGAATGTTAGTCATCTTAGAGTAAAGAATCGTAAGAGCGGAATTTCATGAAATTGATATTGACGAACCGATAAGAAATTAAATTCAAAATCTTTGCAGTGGGTCAACTTAATCTAGTAAATATTTGCTTCAATAAGTGTCAGTTTAAAATACCAAATATCTCCTCCAATAGGTGTCAGTAAATATCTACTCTTATAGGTGTCAGCTTAATATGTCAAACATCGATTTAATGTACCAAATATCTGTTTCTATCTATGATGTGCAATATGTTAAACTTAAATGTCCTTTGAAACTAGAAATAAATCAAAAATTAAAATAAAAATTTTTTCCATTTCAATTTTTTTGGTATGCTGTCGATATAATTTTTAATATCGATTTGTAGTACTTAGCCAAGAATTGATATTGAGTCTTATAGAAACTTTCTATGGTTTTTATCACTAGATGGAGTTGATATCTATATAGATATCTAGAATATAATATTATATATTGTATTATATATAATATCACATATTGTATTGTATATAATATCGTATATTATATTATACATAATATTACATATTTTATTTTATATATAATATCATATATTATATTATAATATGTATAATATCATATTCATATCATATTAAAATATATATAAAATTACATATATATATTATATAAAATATTATGTATTATATAATATATAATATTATATATTATACATATATGCATATATTGGGTAATATGTTATGTGTTCGCGGTTTTTCACCACTAGATGATATTAAGGCCCATATATATCTGGCAGCACTTACTTGATTGTCTCAAACGAACATGTGCTTAAAGGATAACATTTCAGCTTAACTTCTTTGTGAAGATAGTTTTCTAATTTTTTGTTTGTGTAAAAGGTTATATTGATTCGAAAATGAGGAAAATATCTAAAAAAATGGTCAATGTGATGCTTTTTTAAAAAAGGTTTATGAAATGCAGGATGAGAATGCTGTAAGTATATGAAGGTTCTAAGAATAATTTGCTCGATTACGTTCCGGAAGTTGTGATGACAACGATGCGCTTTACTCTGATCGGCAAAGCAGGGAAATTTTGCAAATGGTGGAGCAAAACTGGCAAAGAAGCTGTCAGAAAATAGCGGAGGCACTAAACATCAATCATATGATAATTTGAATAGTTTGATAAAAAGGATAAGGGGCTACAAAAAGTAGTAGTAGAAAAATGTACCAAAAAACCTATAAGAAGTAATATATCAACCAATATATAAAATATAAAATTTCCTTCTTAATATTTGTTACTTTGAAATGGAGACTTACACGAAAGAAAGAAATAAACAAATAAGGACTATTAGGTTGTTTCGAAATTTTTGTACTAAACTTTATAATGTTTCACTATAACTTACAAAGTTACCTTACTGTACTTTACTGCATTTCGCTGTCAAGCGTGTGCTTGAAATGAAAACTTCCAACATTCAAATAATTACTCAAGAAACAACAAAATTCGGAAATTTTACTTAATAATAATATTTAACTTAATGCCACATAATTTAGTGAAAATTTGAATGTTTGTTTAATTTATATATCTTTACTCTATAATACTTCATAATACTGCATAAAAATTAATGAAATTTATATAATGCATTCAAATAACCTTAATTTGTACAATTACCCCTCTGCCCCTCTCCCCCTCTCCCCCTTATATTTAGCGCAACGAACATAAAATGTAACAGTAATAATAAACTTTAGAATTGCAAAAAAAAGTTTTCACTTTCTATTGTCTCCCTCTCTGGTTAGCAAGCAAGCACTCCTTTCGTTTTGCAAAACATAAACGTTAAAATATTTAAAGTATCTCACACGTAAAAGTCATTTGTATTAATGATTCATGGAGTTTGTCCTGCTTTCTTAGACTATTGTACATGTACTTGTATATATATCTGTGTAAATGTATATATATATATATATATATAGCTGCGTAAAATTTGCATTTCGCTACTGATAATGACAACGAAACCTAACATCTTTTGGGAATTCACGTTCTATATTTCCATGTTATGGTTAAGTAGTCATTAATAAGCCAGCAAACGTTTGCTTTACAGTGATGCTTTTTTCAAGTTATTTATTTTTTCTACGCTTTAGAAATTGCGTACATTTGGCTAAAGGGGATTTTGCAAGTTTTGCTTGTCGGTTCAGTGAGAAAGAGCGAGTGTTATGTTATTATTACTATGTTGTATGTTTTATATTCTTGGTAAGGTTGACATTATTATTTATATTTAATGGCTTTTTTTGAAAAGTAAATCATTTGCACGCCAGTAATTCATTGTAGTGCAATTTCATTATTTATACAAATTATTTGATTTTACTGCAAAATAAATGAAAAAGTAAAATAATAAAAAATTCTTATTTTAACTTTCCTTTCATCCATCATAAAAAAAAGCTTAACTGTTTTGTCATTTCCTAAAGATTCTTCTCTTATCTATCTCTCTATGAACTCTTCCAACTTTCAACCGAAACATTACAGATTTACGATGGATGATGTGCGCATTGAAGCCGTAAGTCATTGATATTTTATAAGTTTAGAAATATTTACAATTAATTATAATCAAAAAGAAAACAAATTTGTTTAAAAAAATTATCCCAATAGTCTTTCGTTTTTATTAATGATATCACAGCTCTTTTGCCTTAAGGTTTGTTGTTCTTGCTTGTTTCTTGTTATGATATACATGGTACCTTTCGTACTATCATTTAAAGGACGTTCAAACAATTCCTTAAGAATATTATTTCATATTTCTTACTTATATATCCTTAACTGTATGGCATTTTTGTGCACTATTTACCCTAGAAATAAGAGTTCAAAACGTTTAGTCTTGGAGGCAAATTCGCATTCTAGTAAATAATTCAAACTTCAAGTAAATTGTTTAATAGATGAAAATTTACTGATTTCACAAACGATTTTCAAAATCAAGAGCCATAAAATTACAATAAATCGAAATACAATAAGAAGCTATACTTAATATTTCACGAAATTAGTTGTTCAAAACTAATTCCGGTTTTTCGTTAATACGAAGTAAAGCGTATTTTTTATAAACTGTTTAAATGTATGAGTTCTTTTGTGGCTACATTTACTATATAATATGCGAATATACGGTACGTATGAGTATTATTAAATATGTATCTTAATATGAAATACTTTCTGTGAAAAGAGTAAGAAAACATAACAACGTAATAATTAGAATTTTCAACAAAGTAAATAATAATAGTAGGTTGACCAAAAAGTAACTCCGGTCTGTTGTAATAAGAAGTGTGAAGCGTATTTTTAATAAACCAATACACCTTCTG
>KK351151.1:511975-573293 GCA_000671755.1 Glossina brevipalpis
GTATGAGTATTATTAAATATGTATCTTAATATGAAATACTTTCTGTGAAGAGGGAAAGAAGACATTACTAGGTAATAATTAGAATTTTTAACAAACTAAATAATAATAGGAGGTTGACTAAAAAGTAAATCCGGTGATTTTTGTTTTTTTAAATAAGGAGTAAAGCGTATTTTTTATAAACCAATGCGCCTCTTGCTTAAATGTATAACTTCTTTTATAGGTACATTTATTATATTATCTGGTATATGGGACGTATGAGTATTATTACTAAGTAAATTTTACATCTTAATATCAAGTAATTATTGTGAGAAGAATAAGAAAACATGACTTAATAATTAGATCTTTAACGTTCAATTTTAATAATGGGTTGACAAAAAAGTAATTTCGGTTTTATAATGCAAACTAAAGAGTATTTTTTATGGATTCAATAACTAGACAGTTACAATAAGTCGATATACCATAAGAAGCTACGCTTAGTATATCACGAGATAAATCGATTTGATACTACACACAACGTAATGATGCTTAAGAGCTTTGTATTCTGCATGGCAGGATGAGTTCTTGGAATCAAAAAAAGAAATATAATAAATTACTAAATATTATCGAAAATTTTCGAATCATTATAGCATTTACTCTCTTAACGAAATTACCTAATAAAAATTTTAACTTTGTATTCTATGTAAAAAAAATCTTTTTCAAAGCCGGTAAACATTCTTAAAACAGTTCTCCTCTATCGTATGTATATGAAATCCGTCTAAAGATGGGTAGACGTCTGCCAAAGAGAATGCTTACGCTTAATTTCATGGATTGATAGTTTTGTTTCAAAAATATTTCGTTTAGATCCCAAATTTGTGGTATAAAAGGATTTTATTTAAGCATATTTGTAATGAATTCTTAAAATAAATATTTTCGTTATAGTGAATTTTTTTTTTCTATTTCCAAACAATATATAGAAACCATGTGTAAAAGTCAATAAAAATATTTAATCATTTAATATTACAAATATAAGCAAACATATATTCGTTGATGAAAAATGAAATGGAAAACTGAAATACGATTACGTTAAGCTTTGTCCATAAAATGCCGTAATGTAATTATATTTTATCTTTCAATTAGATTTTATAATAAATTTTATATCAATAGTTCGTATATTATTTGTATATTCGATAGATTAAAAAATATTTAACGTTGAGAAGCTTAAATATCAATTTGCTGTATCCTCGAACGCATTTGCACGTTTAACTAACTAGCATCTTATATCTTATTAAGTTCAATATTTTTTAGATAACTTTATATATTTAACTAACAAGTTTTTATTTTTTATTCTCTAAGCCTCATATGTATATATATATACATATATACATATATATATATGCGAAGATGATAATGAAATAATAATGTTTATAAAGTTTTTTACAACGAACGTATAACGCAAACGCATTAAGGAAGTGAACAGGAAATTACAAATAGCCTTTTACAACAACAACAAGAATAATGACAATAAAAAGAGAGAAAAAAGCCGCCAACTAAACTAAAAACGGACATAACAATGGGAAGAAATGATAATAATAATAATAATAACAGCGATATTGCTGTTGTTGTTGCTGTGTTAAACAAATTAAATAAAAATAATCATAACACGAAAATAATGTAAATAATTGCATTTTCAAAAAGTAAATACTATCACTTGGGTTATATGGAAAAGTATAATACTATAGTTCTATTGCTAAAATGAACATTAAATGAAATTATTAACAGTTATTATGCTTCTATAGCCATCAATAAAAAGCATGCATTGCTGATCCTTATATTTGTGACTAATAAATGCAAGCATCAAAAAAATTCTTGTGTTCGTGTATATATATATATATATATTAAAGCCTGAACTATATCCGTGATATATAAAATCATATTGTCCGAAATTATGATTATAATTATACCTTTTTTGTCAAGTAACACTAACTAATAAGATTTGATCGAAATTCCCTAATTAAGATCGTTGTGTATCATTTTTTTCTTATGTTAATTACATAAAAAAACTGACTCTATTTTTGATCCGTTCAGATTCTTACCACAATGCGATTTATTTATGTCATTGATATGTTTTTTTATATATGTTATATGAAGAAAAATAATTCCAAGTAATTATAATTTATTTTTATATTATTTTTATTATATATTATATTATATATTATATTACTTCATTATATGTTATATTATATATTATATTATATCATTATATTGTATATTATATATTATATTATTTTATTATATATTATATTATATATTATATTATTTCATTAAATTTCTTTACCTAAAAGTTTCTACGAAACTGAAAACATATTGTTGGAATATTTAAGATTAGTGTCGCATATTTACTTCAAGTAACAACTGGATATCACTTTCTCTTATTTCTAGAAAAAAAAAAAGAGAAAACATTGTCGAACAAGCTTGACCCTTAAATACCTTATACCCCCTTGCCTAACACAACTTTTCACTTGCTTCCACGAGAAAACATGCAAAAATATAAATATATTATGGTATTAGCTAAAAAACTGTACCAAAAAAAAAAAAACAGATAAAAATCTAGTACATTTAATATATAGGTCAGATTACTATTAAGGGCGAATTTTCATAATAAAATATTCAAAATTCAAGCTTTTCGGTTTTCGACCCCTTAAAAAGTGTACTTTTTTCTGAGGACATTTACGAACTAATTTTTATTATGAAATATTAAAGATTACATCATCTTGCTCACTTTCCAGCTTAATGTGCGGTGGAGGGTTCCGTAAAATAGACTCCGGTAATAAAAATTTAGTGTAATCAATTTTTATGCCGAATTATTCAATCCGTAACTATTTTTACAGTGAAATATTAAACAACAGTAATTTTTGTCTTATAAATACTTATACTTTTCATGAGAACCCTTATATAGGCCAGTTTCCAAAAAATAGACTTAGGTCATCAAAATCATGTACAATTCATACCTAAGCCAAATTACTAGTGGAGAGTAATTTTTATCATAAAGCATTGAAGAGTCGACGTTTTCGAAAAATAAACGCTTACTTTCCATAAGAACACTTTCATGAGATGGTTTCCAAAAAAAAATAGATTCACGTGGGCCAAGTTCGATTCATTCCAGTTTTATGTCAGACTTCTATTACGAATTAATTTTCGCCACGAAATATTAAAATTAAAATGTTTTGTCATATAAAAGCTTAGTTTTCGTGAGAATCCTTATATCGGATAGGATCAAAAAAAAGATCTACCTGATCCATATCTACTAGAATCAAATTACTATCAGGGAGTAATTTTCATCGTAAAATATTAAAAATTAGTGTTTTGTTTTTGTAATATAAAAGTTTCTTTTTCATACGAAAGGTTATATGAAAAGTGTATCACGAAAAATGGTTCTATGCGATCCAAATTTTTTAAATTTATTTTATATATGGCGAAATATTAGTTTCGATCGATTTTTGTTATATATAGTTTCAACTGAGTTTTGTTATATAAAAAATCTTTTCGAATGGGATGTTATATGTGGGGAATGGTCCGATGAGATCCATTTTCAGTAGATGTGGACCAAAACACATCTGTTTATCGGAGTTTCATCAAAATATCTCACAAATTGCTCCCTGTAGTTTCAACAATATGAACAATATGAATAGACATTGTACAGACTGACAGGCAGTTAGGCAGTTGAACCAATTCAGAAAAGGATTCTAGTACCCGATCGGTACAATAGAAATTTAGTCTGTCTTAAATCTTTCTAGCTGTTACATATCTCTTCATAAATTTGTAGTACCCTGTACTATATGTAGTATAGGATGTAAATATGTGATGAAAATTGAGTAGCGATATCATTATAATTGTGAATAAAACCTTGAAGCAACTCACCATATTATACGTTAATTACTCTGAACTCAATTTATATGATTTTATTTGCTTCGCAACAAAGAAAAGCAGTTCTATAGAAACACTTTATTATTAAATTAAATGTAGAGTAAATGCAAAAAATTAAGTTTTTTTTAACACTTAGTTTTATTCCCAATAAGACTGTAGTACTTTGTGCATTGAATAAATGGATAATAAAAATAATATTTTTAAAATTTCTATTGAAAGACGGGGATATACTAATTTTATCATTGCAATTGAAATGATCTACGACTTGAAGCTACAGAAATTCTAAAAAGTTTTAGCTCCGCTTAGCCCGTCAGTCTTCTTCTCCTTCTATCAAGGATTGCAAAAGCAATAATTAATTTTCAATTGGCAGAAAAGTGATCAACTAATAATATCAAAGGAAGTTATTAGGCGCCTATATAAAGGTATCAAAAAAAAAAAAATTGTTTTCAAAAATATGAAAAAATTGCAAAATCAAAACCATTCTGACAAGACATGAGTAACTTGAAAGACTCTGCGCGGCATGCAATGTAGCTGACGCAAATCAGAGTCTGAAGAAAAAATTAACTTAATCTACATATTTAAAGAAAAAAAAAAACAGCACCTAAGGGATTTTAAAAACATTGATTTTCATGTGATTGTGTACAGATAGAAAAGTTTTATTTTCATCAGGTAGATAAGTTCTATTTTCATCTCAAAAGAAAAGCAATCATTTCTTAATGCACAATTTTTAAATTAATCATCTACGTACAGTACACTACTAGAGAATATCATTTTAAATTTATTCTAGAAGTTCTTTGGTGTGGGCCATTTTGAAATATTCTGTTTCAGGAATTGAAAATTTAATTTTCATTTGTATTGAAGAGATATGCTTTTTTAATTCCAATAAATTTGTATTATTTCTTCTATCAGTTTGCAATTCCAGAGTCTCGCTTTTCAAAGATAACTATTAATGGATTAGAGAAATTCGAAATCAACAGGTGAAACATTAGGCTATAATTTTCCGGCAGAGATTAATTTGATAAAGGAACTTTTTTCGAAGCAGCTAGAAAAGAAATCGTTCAGCTAATGAGAGCTAATAAATCATATAGTAGTCAATGATTCGATTTAAGAGGTTTCCCAATGCAACTTTTGCGAAACTAAATATTAAGATAAATAATTGAAAGTCGGCACATATATATTAGACCTATAGATCAAATTTTGAAAATACGTAGTGTTCGAAAAAAAGATATTATTCATTCCTAATCGTTATTGTCCGTAATTGATTTATTGCAGATCTTTTTTTTGCATTAAGGGCATATTCTCGTTAAGTAAGATTACGATCAAGTAGAATCATAAGCAGAGATGGAGGAAAAAACAACAATACCTTTGTACGTTCGACTTAGAAATGGAAACATCTGCCATACTAGGGAAGATCATTCCTGATGGATTGTTCTAAGGACTGCCTGTGTTGTTAAAGAACGATGCGTTGCGGTGGCGTGTCGTATGGTATGCGGGCAATTCTAGAACGAGTGGATAGAAAAGCTAAGAAAATCGAGTAGCGCTGCTAAAGCCCTTAGCACGTGGAAAAATCTCTTTTATCTCTGTAGCACACATGCCTTGGATATAACCGTACCAAAGTACTGCATAGTCCACAGTACCCGGATGCTTGAGATCGTCTGAACTTTCGAACACACTTTCGTTGCCCATGAATCTCTAAATCTTTCCCGATTGGCAGTCAAAATAATTCTCTGTATCGTTTTAAGTCTGCCCGTCTGTCTATTTCTCCGTCTCTCTGATATCTGTCCTCGAATTTTTTTTGTGTGTTCAATTCACACGTCGCAATTTTTTAGATATTTTCACGAAATTTGGTGTTTGACCAAGGGACCAGCATATCAGTCATATTTTCACGACCACTCCCCATATAGCGCCTCAATTGAATGCCATCTTTACATAATAAAAATTATTAAAATCTAGCATTTTGACAGGTAAACCAAATGTGAAAAATTTGCAACGCATGGGACCCTGTTTTGAACGACCTACTATATAACTTTTCCTATAAAAAGTAAATCTTTATATGGTAAAAAGACGCAAAGGTGGTTGGAGAGGGAATAAAGAGAGAGGTGAGAGAGAGAGAGAGGGAGAAGATACATCCAACAACTATTCCCGAAACATCTAGCAACATTTCCCCTAAACATTTTCCCGGTGCCAAGCCACGCAACATGCTTCCATAGTATAGCTAGTGCAGGCGAATCCGGCGAAGCCCCGCAACATTTTGCTTGGCAGTAGCCACATTGCCCGGTAGTAGCAATAGCAGAGGTAGGGACAGAGAGAGTGCGGGAAATAGAGAGGAGAGAGAGAGGGGGGAGAAAGAGAGAGGGGAGAGAGAGAGAACGAAGAGAGAGAGAGAGGGGGGAGAAAGAGAGAGGGGAGAGAGAGAGAACGAAGAGAGAGAGAGGGGGGGGGGGAGATAGAGAGAGAGAGAGAGATATTGAAGATTCGTTTCAAAGCGAACAAAGATTTTCTACTTTATATGAAATTTTATAAAACTAATTATTTCCAACGTAAAAATAATAAACATGTAATAGAAAATCTCTTTTAGAATTTAATTATCAACTTGGTAGGATACACAAACCGGAAAGAATAACATACACACAATAAAATTGGCTTATAAATATAAGCACATCCAAAAAAAAACAAAACAAAACCAAAACCTTTTATTCAATTCGCACCGAATTCGATATACCTAACCAATACAAGATACCAAGAAAAATTCAGGAAAATCTCTTTATTATGTTGACGTATTAGTTAGAGACGATACTTTTCAAGAATTCGATTTGTTTGTTGAATGATATCGCACGTTTTCAAATGAAGTTTACTCTAAATTGCTACACAAGGGGAATGTCAAGTATAATTTATCATTTATTCTGCAGCTCTAAGTGCAATAGCGTACAATGATGCTAATTGCATGAACATGCATTTATGCAACATATTGCAAATATTTATAATTAAGCATAATATATGTGAATGGCTTATTTAATAAATGTGTTATAAAAGCTTTTAGAAACAAGCGGATATAATTTTTTAATGAAAAATAATGAAAAAAAAAAAAGAAAAATTCTACATTTTTTAAAATGTTATGTTAGAAGTAAAATTGAAAAAAAAAAATTAATAAATAAATAAAAATACTAATAATCCTCAGATAAAGTGTATTAAAAATTTTCAAAGGTTTTATGTCATGGCATCAGACTTAAGCATATAATTGAGATTTATTTTTTAAGGTCAAAAGGAAAGTGTTGATTGATTAAAAACCTAATGGATTAAACTTAAACTGCTTAAACTGAAACATCCAAGCATCAGAAATAAAGTCAAACATATGACACATATATGTATGTACACACATATAATACTCGAATAATTAAAATCCAAACAAACCTATAATAACTTCTTACTTACGTACTTACGCTAACAGATTCAATATTTTATTCATTTTCATAACATAAATCTTGTTCTTGCACTCGTAAATTCTTTATTGCATTCGAAAGCTTACATCATTTGTGTGGAAAGGATTTGTTAAAATTTATATAATAAGAAGAAATAAAATAAATAATTTAGTGCTTATATAAGGAACTATCTCATTAAGGAACTACCTTATTAAAGCTGTGAGCCTTAAGAGTAATATTATTGGGCCATATAAAAAGTCTTCGCGGTTTTTTGATAAATTTTTAGACAAAACTTTTCTTAATTGAAAATCAATTTCAATCAATCAAATACGTATTCACCATGATTGTTTTGTGAACTCTTGTCATTTTTCGGGCAGCTTCATAATCGATCGATGTAGAATTAACTTCTATGGTTTATCATCGAACAACTCAGCCTAATGATTTTCAGACAGACTTATTTCGAAGTCAACTGTGTACTATGAAAAGGACTCGTGTCAAGTGCGAAACAAATGGCAGCCAAACGGTGCAAGGTCCGGGCTTTATGGTGAATGCATTAAAACTTCTCAATTAAGTTCAGTAAATTTGTTCCAACTCATCAAAAAAGTGTGTGACCGCGCATTGTCATGATAGACACAACTTCCTTTCTATTAGACAATTCTGTTCACCCTTTTTGGATTGCTTCATTCAAAGGGTCGTATTATGCAGAGTACAGGACCGCATTGCTATTTCCGTCAAGTTGTAGCACCGGCTCATAACGAACAATTCCCTTCCAATCCCACCAAACATTCAACATAACTTTGTTTGCTACCAATCCACGTTTCTAAGTCGTTTACGAAGGTTCACTAATCTTTGACCGGGATCGCTTGCATCTGATATTCACGTATTTCACCCATTTTTCAGCACCTGTAATGATTCGATTCAGGAATGGTACGATTTCATAGCATTCCAGCAGAATTTCACTGATGTAATAATTCCGGCATTAATTCCACATGAGGCACCCAAACATCGAGTTTCTTTTTTCTTGCCTGATTTTTCCAAACATTCGAAAATGTCATGTGGTTGGCTTAGTTTAGTGCCTCCACAATTTCGTGACGGCTCGCGTGCCGATCTTGCTTAACCAATTGTAAAATTTCATCGGCAACATTTCAGCCAAAACTTTTTATATAACCCAACATAACGCCTGCTAAACATTAAACACTAATGCAGCAATTCATTAATCTCTGTAAAAAGCGATGTATGGTTAACGTTCATAAAAAATTTACAAAATAATTATTAATTTAAATTATTGATCGCTCTTAAAGTTTCAATATACAAATACAAAATTCATTGATTTTGTAAATTACAAACAGGGCAATCTGTTTAACAAAATTGTGCGCTCGTAATTAAATTTTTTTTCTTTTTTTTTTTTGAAATGCAATAAATTTGGCGAATTAGATATGAAACAGCTTCGAAAAGAAATAAAAATAATGTTAAGCTGTTTTATAAAAAATTTCGTAGAATATACGCAAATTCTAAAGATCCAAATTAAGACGAGCTGAGATTATAGAAAAGTAATGTTATGAAATTATATAAAGAAGACATTCTTTAATGAGAGCCCCTTGTCGTTTTTTTGGACATCTTTTGAACGCAATATCACTTCGCTTTCATTTGTTATGAAATCTTTGAGGTTATGATGGAACTTTTCTAAAACTGAAATTGTTATGATCTGCTGATGCCCAGTTTGCATTGCATGTTCATATTAAGCTCTTCCGGTCGAGAACTTTTACGTTTCTAATATATCATTAAAGGGACAGGGAAAGCTCTATGACTTGATTAGTCTCACACATAACTTGACTTGATTAATCTAGCAGATGACATTCATATATATAGAATTTTCAACGAGTTCTTTTAAATCTAAGTTGAATTATCATATTGAGGCCCATTACGCTCTCTAACAAAAGTTATTGTCGGGGTTCGATATTATCACATCGGTCTGCACATTGATTAATTGAAGTTGGAAACTTATTGACGGTAACGAAAAGTCTTGAAATTTTTATAAGTAAAACTATCGGATTGCATTGTGCAAATATTTTATAAATTTATTTTAAAAGATGAACCGAGATATAGATTGAGCACATGTTCGTTTGAGGCTACCAAGTGAGTCTTGCCATATATATACATATATATATATAGGCATCAACGTCATCTAGTGGCAAAAAACCGCGGAGACATGACATATCATCCAATATAATACCTCTTGCTCTACCAATAATCAAAGGTTTTGTGAAAATTGAAAACAAAAGAAGCTCAGGTAACAAAGCCTGAAGCATACATTTCCCACACACCAGAAATTGAAGAAACAAAGCGCTTTAAAATGTCAGCCACGAAAGAGGAAAGTGACATTGTCAGACTGCTATTAGCATCAGTTTCTGTATATACTTCGTAAATTAAGGTTTGTTTTTACTTTTTCATTTATTTCTTTTTTTCTTTTTTCGTTTTCTCTTTGACTGGCCAGCAAGTAAATGGTTGTCACTTATACGTATAGACACCACGATGGTATTTGTCAATGATTCTACATACAGTGTAGAGGGGGAAAGACATAATAATTTTTCTGTATGTTCTCGCGTAAGACTCAGCACTCATATCATAGCGATAACATAAAATGCAGTCAGTTAATCGGTTTGAACCATATTTAGATTATTTTTTATTTCTTAAAAAACACGATTCTCTCAAGTTATTGTTCTATTCTTTAATAGTTAATTAACTTCTCTTAAATAGGAGATTCCTGCTGCGTAGAATTGCTGGCTACAGTGTTTATTGTTGCAGAATCTGCGTAATGGGTTCTCCTTCCTGACTGCTGAGAACGGTCCTTCGGGCAGTTCCATGATGGTTGTGGATAACATTAAATATTTGAGGTGTCAGATAGGGCTCGCCCTGTCAGAAGGAAAGACATGCCGTACATATGTCTTTATTCTAGAGAAATGCAGGGTTGTAAGATATTCCAATTCTAAGGGCGTAAACGGCGCGTGCCTATTCCGTATGCCAACGGGAACTATGGGGTTAAGCCTTCACGGCAGGGACCCAAGTTGGGTGGTGAGAGTGCCGTTTTCCCACTCCCTGTGCCAACGGGCTCCGTGAGATTAAGCTTTTACAGCAGGGATCCACGTAAAACCCCTGGTTGGCGTGAGCGCCGTTTTCCCATTCCTTATGCCAACGGGCACCGTGAGGTTAAGCCTCCATGGCAGGGACGTTGTAAAACCCCTTAACACATTCTTCTCTTATACAGCCCTTTAATTCCTGGAAATGTCGCAATTCTGTAATCGTAAACGTAAAACGATCTAATTAAATAATAAAAAAGAAAAGATTTGTAGGCCTAAGAAGATACTAAGAATTTATAGTACATACTTTAGAAATACTTTATAAAGGCCTTTTAAATGCGTGACTAAGCAAGAAATCAAAAAAACTTCAAAAAAAAGAAGAAAAAATTAAAAGAAACTCTCAAGGTTAATTAAAGCATTAAAAAAAAAATTACTACAATTTTAATTACAAGTGTCGTTGTTAATGTGTCTCCGTAAAATCTCTGTCTATAATATTCCGCGATTGTGAGACCTTCATTATGCTAAAGCTAACGTAAATTTTTTCAATTAATTCAACCTTGATTCTCTTATAAATAAAAGAAATTTTCTATTTTCACCGAAATACTTTAAGCTTAAACTCTATTAGAAAACGTACAAAATAGAATAGTACTCAAAATACAACAACAAGAACAAAAATTTTGACATTTAAAAGATACATTCATGTGTAGGATGTGAATGTGAAATATTGAAGCGACATCAAACAAACATAAAGCTATGCATGCTTATCTCTCTGTATATAAGCCATCCCTATTCCCCCCTCCCTTATTAAATATTTTTCCAATAAAAATTTACAAAAATACAAAGCTTATAGAAACTTGTTATTATGCAGATCAAATGCGCGAATTATGATTAAATTGAAATCAGCCGTCTTACACAGTGAGACCCCCTATTAGCTACTAGTTCATATAGTTTATTTCGTAAAATGGTTGGTATACTTTCCTATTCGGTTCAAATTCCCCTCAATTCGTGCCAAAAATCCATTCAGATTCATATCTATTATGGGGATTGTCGATGGTTCATTAGAATTGTGTTTGTGAATAGATCCAAGGATAAGAAATCGCACGATCTCGGTGATCAATTGACGTGAACGTGAAATTACACGTGCGGGAAATTTTTCGTGAATAATGCCAAAATGGAACATATTGAATGGCTTGTGGCACTGTCCTCTTGAAACCATTTACCTTGAATATCCTTATGTTTAAGGTTAAGGCTTTGATCCTAACCTCCGAAAAATCAGGATTGCCTGAAGCGGCCATTTTACTCAGAGACTTTGATCTAAACCTCCGAAAAGTCAGGATTGCTTTAAGCGACCATTTTACTTAAAGACTTTGATCTAAATCTCCGCCATTTTATTCAAAGACTTTGATCTAGACCTCTAAAAAGTCAGGATTGCTTGAAGCAGCCATTTTACTCAGAGACTTTGATCTAAACGTCGAGAAAGTCAGTATTGCTTGACGGGGCCATTTTACTTAAAGACTGATGTAAATCTGTAAAAAGTCAGGGTTTTGAAGCGGCCATTTTACTCCAAGACTTTGACCTAAACATCCGAAAAATCGCATTTGCTTGAAGCGATCGCGTTAGTTTATGTTATTCGCCAGAATCGAAGTGAGTTTTATGGCTTAAATCCTATTTTCTAATTTAATTGTTTTTTTCTGATCAATTTATTTAGCATAATTTTAGCTGACATAAGCTTTATCGTAAATATCTGAAAATATCTGAAAAGGTATGGTATAGTATGGTATAATTTTCTTCGGCGCAAGAGTTTATTGATTTTATTATAACATTTCTAAAAGCGTTTCCATTACAGTGACCTTCTCTTAGTCTCACTTGTCGTTCATAATCAAAAGATTTTCGAAATGTTTTTGTATTTATCAAAAAAAAAAAAAAAAAAAACTTATTACATAACATACCAAAAAGTTTTTCAAAAAGCCTCGTTTGAATAGAAGTTATTTTTTGGTATTTTCCTGTGCTTTAGATTCGTATTCATAAACTAAGACTAACATCTCTGTGGTTTCCTTTACAAGTTTAATACACGAAGAAAAAAAAACTTTGACAAACTTGATGGGGCGGTTTTTTTTTGTTGGTTTTGTATTTTTTTTTTTTTTTTTTTTTTTTTTTAAGAAAGGACTTTTGAGAAAATTTTTAAAATTAAAACATATACGTGCTTGTGCGTGCATATGTTTTTTATGGTTTTAAATGTTATGTAAACTCAAGCATATGTGAGCTTAAAAAAATCTAAAAGTTTTCCTAACTTTAATAGAAGAAAGAAAAGGTGAATTATTTTCCTATATTTAATCTATTTTTAAAAGTTGTTTAAGAGATTTAAGTATTATTTAGAATTTTTCTAAATTTTTTTTTTTAACACAGCTTGCAAGAGTAATACGCTTAACGAAGTCGTCTGATATAAGCGGTAATATCTAGACAATATCTCTGAAATGGAAGTAAGTTGGACGAGTTTAAATGAATGATACCAACTCCTTGATATATTTAAGAAATCTTTTGGTATTTCCGACATCAATTGCATGCAGAGAAATCTTTGTATGCTATTCATAGACTTTTATCTAAATGTGATTAAATCGAATCGTGATCCTTACAGTTTCGTATTATTTTTCTTGTTGGAATTTCTGTTTTTCTGCATTAAAATGTATTCGTAATGTATTCATAACATCTAAAAAATTTTTAAAATGCTATTGATTTACTAATCCAAAGGGAATTAGGAAAAAAGTAAAGGTTTTTCCTGCATTTATTCTTATTTGCGCATTTCAAGGATTAGCTGTACACACCGACCATAGCTTAAGCTTAAAAGACTTGAATAAATATATACCTCAACCGTTGTCAAATTAAGAACACAACACATGTGGTGAATGTTATATTAAGTTTGTACGCTTGTGAATGCGATACCTAGAAGGAGTTTACATAGCTACATATATATTAGGTACTTGCAAAAAATTCGACCAGCAACTTCTACATGTAAAAGTGATAAAGAAATGGGAAATACGAATGTATATAAGGGTTGTATTCAATAATTTTGTGACCTTCCTCTATCTAAAATAACAATTTTCCATTCAGTTTCATTGAATTATTCGGGGTATACAGACGCATTGCATTTTCAACATTCATTTTCTACATTCATTTTCGACATTCATTGCTCTTGTCATTTGATGTGAAGAAATCTAATGCCAAAGCTCATCAAAAACTTTTAGAAACTTGTGGTGATGCAGTTCTATCATATCGCAATTGTCGTTCTTGGTTTCAACGGTTTAAAAGTGGCGATTTTGATATCAACGACAAAGAACGCCCTGAAAGACCAAACAAGTTCCAAAACGATGAAAACCCAGGCCAAACTTTCAAAGAACTTTCGAGCAGTTTAGAAGTTGATCAATTAACTGTTTCTAGACGTTTAAATGCGACTATAGAAAGATCCAAAAGGATGGAAAGTGACTATCACACGAATTGAACGAAAATGTCATGTTGAAAAAGTGCCCAAGGATACATTGCAGGTCCAAAGGGAAGTTCTACCGCATCTAGCATACACGCCCGATGCATTCCCTTTTGATTATCACTTACTTAGATCGACGCAGTATGGCTTGGCTGTCACGTGATTCCACAAAGTTGAATAACTACGAAAAAGGGTCAATTCGCGGTTAACCACAAAAGAACGTGAATTCTTCCGACACGATATCGTCACGTTGCGTAAAAGATAGGAAAAAGATGTAGAAAATGATGGAAAATATTTCGATTATAGTAAATTGTACCAACTTTTTCTCGAAAAATAGCTCTTTCAAGTGACAAAATGGGCAAAATTTTTGCAAGTGCCTATTATATATACATTGTAGGGGCATACATATATATATATATATATATACAAGCATGCATGTATATATCGTACGGGCCGGGCAATCCGTACCCTGACCTAAAAGGTCTATTGTACACACCCCAAGTCCTGGCTCTCCATTTCTAGGATTTTAATAAATATATAACACCACACTGTGTTTGACGTTACGAAATGTTCGCCGAACACCTGCTGACTGATTTTGCAGATTGCCTCATATTCGCATAGAATATAATAAGACGTTTCCATTGGCTTTTCACAGAATCTGCAAGTATCGCTTTCTCAGATACCCATGTTTTTCAAGTGATATCGTGCAAAAGCCCTTGACCAGTAACAGGTCGCTCTTATGTATAATAGCCTGTGCGCTATGCCGGAAGATTTGATAATTTTTTTTTCTTTGCCGCTCTCCTGCACTATGCTTCCAGGGGTTAGCTGATTTTTTTTGTGCCAATTGCGATACCAGCCTTTTAAATTGGCTTCTTGGTATGACACGGGAACTGTCATGGTCTTTGGGCTCCCACTACTGGCTAAACAATCAGCGTTTTCGTTACCTTCAACATTCAAAAATTCAAAGCATCCCAATATGAGCTTAGATATTATCATGTTCCCTTTCAAAGCCTTTAACGTGGCTCGACTGTCGGATTAGATGCAGATAATCTCTCTCTTGGATTGCCTTATTAAGTAGTCGGTGACATAGGCAGAGATTGGGTAAACTTCTGCTTGATATACGGAGGAAACATTCTTTGGAGAAGGTATGGTTATTGAAATCCCGGGCCATATAAGGCAGCTCCAGTTTCGCAATTTTCCAGTTTTGAAACGTCGGAATATTACTATTGTAACGCTACCGCAGGTTCTGAGATTTGTCCGTCTCATCCAAATGTCTCCGGTATAGTCACTCTAAATCAATGGGGCAACGACGGTCTTGCGGTACAATGGTCCGATATTTTAACAAAGGGTTCATCCACGAAATCCTTTAGCACCTCCACTCAGTTTTTGTTTATCGGTGGTCGGCAATCTGAGTGCTCTGAGCCATATTTCTCTTTCTGTGGCTATAGGAAGTGGTATTATTCCTAACAACGCTTGTAAGACATTCGAAGGGGCAAGTTCTCATAGCTCCGGTCATGCCTATGCCTTTCTGTCTTTGTCTGCGAAAGATGAAGGAAACTTAGCCTTCCCTTTATTCGTACAAGTCTATGCATTATTGGTTGAAGCAAAGAAGATTAATATGTTTCTTAACTCACTTTGTTGCAAAGGATCCAATGAGAGTAGAAGAGAGAGAGAGAGAGAGAGAGAGAGAGAGAGAGCATATAACATTTTTGCTTGTGAACTTCATTCACAATAGCCTTCGAATATTTAAAATATGTTCTATATAAATTAACAAATGCTTTGAAATAAGTATAAGTAGAAGAGAAAAAAATTGTAACACAATTCCTTACAAAAATATCTCGTTAACAAGTTGCATTGATGTGCAGCGTGTACATGCATGTAAAATGTTTCAAGTTTTGCCGCAAAATATTGTACTTGTTGTTGCCCCTATTTTTCAACCCTCTTTTTTTTTACTTTACATTTCTATAAAGCCACCTTTGTGTGCCGGTATTCAGAGGGGAATATGAACATATATTTTTGAGAAAAGAGAAAACCTCTGAAAAACATTAGCAAAACGTGAATAGCGGTTTATTGGCAACAAAGTGAAACGAAATACTTGATGAGTTCGCATAAGAAAGAAGAAAAGAATTTTAAGAAACTCTTGTATGCGCACAGACGAGTGGATGCACATTAAAGTTAAACACACCAGGGAAATGTTAAATTAGTTTTAGTAGTCGAATTCTCGATACCCAAAACTTACAACCGGTGTTCCTGTGCATGAATACATATAACTAAAATATAAATTTGTTAAGGTTGATATCAGTAAACTCGTGTTTTTAAAGTTTTTTTTGCTTTTCTTTTTTTTTTTTTTTTTTTTTTGTTCACTAAGGATTTTTTCTTGCGCTAATCTAAGGTCAAGGTTGAGCATTTCCCTGAAATCTTTTTTTATTTTAGAGGGAAGATCAACTTTAAACTTTTCGCGATCTAAGATAAAAAGGAGAGCAGATAAGACTAAAAGAGAGAGACAGAACTCTAAACTTGCGACACTGTCTAGTAGAGGGTATTTTCAAATACAAAATTTTGAAATAAAAAGGAAGGATTTTAAATTTGAAAATTACAATAGGACTCGTGCAGATTTGTTTTGACTTATATAAGAATTCAATTCACCGTAATTTATTTTTATATTTTCCCGACTTATATTATATATTGAACTCGTGAATGGTTTTCGAAACAACTTTACTTTCATTAAATTCATCAACCATTTAAAGCGATGCATTACTCCTTTCGTTGGCCATGACTATGACTATGACTTTTTTAAACGATGGGAAAGAGGAGTTTCACTTTAATGAACTGTTGGTGGTATCTAATCTCATTGTGCTTTTCGCTACGAGCTGCCGCGGATTTCATCCCCGTTTGTCTTTTGAGAATAACTTGGTTATAAGCTAACTCATGCTAGGTAGAATGACAGAATATCTTGAGTTTTCGAATATGTGCCACCATTGTTAACTTCCTCATCAATGTAGACTTGTGCTTCAAAGTCTTTTCAAAATGATTTTTCGATGTTAGCACTTTAAACGTTTAAGTCCTTTGCACACTCAATGTCAATTATGTTAACGAAACAATTGCAATTAACCTTTAACGAATTAATTGCTATCAGCCTTTAATGGATAACAAGTTGCTTCCTAAACTAAATTGAATAGTGCAGACTTCCTACTCTACTTCCTCTATTGTACAAGAAGCAATTCCCATCGGGTCAACAATATGCTGCTGGCTTCAGCCTAATTCCACAAGGTTGAGAGATGTGCACTGTTAATTAAGATGTTTCACGATCCTGTTCGTGACATACAGTGTTAGTTAAAGTGCTTTTAAAACGTACGTAAAAAATCTCAAATTCGGCCAAACACTTTAATACCGAGAAATTTTTTAACTTTCCGCAATGCCCGAATAAAGTATATTCTCTTCTTCATAGAAAATGTACTTGGCCCCGTCCTCAAAAAATCCTAACTAAAATAGAGAGGAAAAGAGGACAGATTATAGAAATCAACATGGGCGACTTCATCGTTATCCTAACTTAACTTAAGAATGTTAACTAACTAAGATACCGTCTAGGTTTGTAGTGTGCAAGGTCAACTATTCAAAATGTCATCAGAGATAATACAAATATAAACTATGCAAACTGAAGAAGAATTTCCTTTCAAACGAATGTATTATTTACACATAGTAATCGTAGTAGAGAAATCAATATAGAGAGAACAATAGCAGAATACCTTATGAGACAGGCCTATAAAAAATATATTTGTACTAATATAGTGACTGTCAAATTGTCTGAATCATCTTAGACTTCAGCTAGATCGTTGTTTATTCATCCTAAATGTAAACTAAAAATTAATTTTCTATCAAGAACAACTATAGGATTCATTAAAGGCAGACAGTAAACAGATTAAAAGCCATATTCTAGCATTGTGAGCCATCACTAATCATAATAGAAAATGACATGTTTTCATATCATAACTTTTAAAGCTTTCCATCAGATATGTTATTCTGTAGCACTAGTTCCAATAGTACTCCTTAACATCAGCTTTTTTACAAATGAAAGTTGTTAAGTCGAGAAAACTATAAAAATAAAAATGCCTTGCGACTTGAGAGGGTGAGAGGAAAAGTGAAAATAAAGAGGAGAGAGAGGGTGAGAGGGAAATTCATGTTAAGGAGGATAGAGGCTAGTAGATGAAAGGAAGTAAGAGAGTGAGAGGAAGGGAGAGGGAGAGACGAAAAGAGTGGTTGAGAGGGAGCGTGAGGAGGAGAGGAACAGAGAGGGTAGGAGGGGGAAAGAGGGGTAGATGGAGAGAGAGGATCAGAGGGGGAAAGAGGAAGAGAAAGGAAGAGAGATGTGAAGAGAGTGGGAAAAAGAAAGAGTGGGATAGATGGTGAGAGAGTGTGGGAGAGAGAAAGAGGGGGACAGGTGGAGAGAGAGTAAAAGAGAGAAGGAGGGAGTGAAATGGAGAGAGAGGAAGAGAGGAAGAGAAGGTTGAGGGGGAGAAAGAGGGGGACAGAGGGAGCGATAGGTGAAAAGAGTGAAAGAGGGGCAACAGAGGGAGAGAAACGGTGAGGAGAAGAAAGAGGGGACAGAGGGAGAGAGAGGTGAAGAGGGTGAGAGGGAGAAAAAGGGGGACAGAGAGAAAGAATGGTGAGGGGTAGAAAGAGAGGGACGAAGGGAGAGAGTTGTGGAGAGGGTGAAGGAGGGTGCGACGAAGAAACAGGAGCACGGAGGGAGGGTGAGAGAAGATGAGAGGGAGAAAGAGGTCGACAAAAGAAGAGAGAGTAGGAGGGAAAGAACAAGGTTGAGAAGGAGAAAGTAGCGAACAGAGGAAAAGAGACAGATAAAGAAAGAGAGCGAGAAAAAGAGAGAGAGAGAAAGAGCAACACAAGTGAAACTGTTTGACGAGAAATCTAATTAAGAAAATTCCTCTGCATTAAAACGCACTAAAGTTGTGTACACGTTATCAACAGTTTCAGCAAATAATATTTGTGCATTTTTTTTTGTAAACACGCGCTATAATATCAATCAAATATATTCGTATCGTATAAATTTTCTTGTTTAAAATACAATAAAAAAATCAAGATTCTACAAGACGCGTTGGCGGACGACAAGTATGATATTTTATTATAATTCAACGCAAAATTATGTTAATAAAAAAGTGAAAAAAATGTTTTCATACCTCTTAAGTAGCAGAGAAAAGAAGATCCAATCGTTTATTAGAAAACGAAGTCTAGCATAAATAATAATCCGCAACTGACAAGTGTATGCTAAAGAAGTAAAACCACAGCGCTTTTGCGCTGGCAAATACTTTCCAATACTTAAAGTACATGAGCCAGGCAAAGGCAATCATCAGGAGCAAACATTAAATTGAAATCAATGAACCAAAAGTAAAATATAATAATAAAAACAAGCAGAGTAAATTTAAAAAAAAAGAATGAAAAAATGTAAATAAAACAGAATAAAAGAAGTAAAGTATAAAACGAAAAACACGCACAAACTGGCAACCAGGGATAATGGAAAAATTCCAAGAAAATTAAATTCTCCAATGGAACCAAAAAAAAAAAAAAAAATACACAAAACAATAAGTACAACAGCAACCAGGGTGCAATACATGGTAAATGCTTAGCTGTGAACTAACAACAGCACTGCTGCAGTCAGTCGCTTTTATTTTTGTTTTTGTTGTTGTTTTTGTTTTTAGAAAAGCAAATAGAAAGCAAAAAAGAAATATAATAATAAAAAGTGAAAGATAAGTAAATAAATAAATAAAAAAATAAAAAAAAAATAAAAACATTTGCTGCCAACTATTAAAGTTATTGTTTTCACTTTCATAGCGATACGTATAATATACAAACGCCAACAGCATCAGAAGAGTATCAGGATCATCGTTCTCGCCACTCACATACGCACACTACATCGTACGTATGCAATGCATAAAATTGCAGCTTAGAGTAAACGACGTGTTTGTCTTTATGTCTTTTGAAAAAAAAAACTAACAATCACAAGTCATACAATCACAAAAACAACAAGAATCTTCTAAGAAAACTTCGAATATTTTTCAATAAAAATTCCTTAAGGAAAATATTAAACAAAATATGAAAAGAAAAGAAAATTTTATTTTCAAAAAAAAAAAAGACAACATAAAATTTTACCGTAAACTTGCAATATACGTAACGAATAAATGAAATGAAAAGAAAGAATATTAAATCACTGCGAAAAGTTTCACTGGAAAGTCTTTGGCACGCTTTACTCAAAAAAAAAAATAAAAGTTTCCTTACACTGGCATAGGACAAGATGATGTATCAGAATAATAAGCGTAATAAATAATTTTTATTGAATTTATTGTGAAATGAATTTCGGGAAAAAGAAACTTCACGCAAAGTAAAAAAAAAAATCCTTCAAAATCCTATACGTTATTTTTGGTATTGAAAATGTAGAGCTTTTTTTTTCATAAATAAATTTTCTAAAACAGGATAATTGACAAAGAATCCTAAGAGAGTTTTCCTTAGAAAGAAATCTTATGTAAAGTCCCAAAGTCCTAAAGACAAACTGGTAGGGAGTACACTCGCTAGTATTTATCAACTTAGGTCGGTTGTTAATAATTTCCTCCCATATTTCTTTCCGTACTGAAATGAAAGGGATTAGAAAATATTTCAAGAAATTATTAGACAGTTCTCATAATGTCATTAAATATATAATTAATTGATATATACGGGACATTGCATATAATTCAACGAAATTTCGCTTAAGATCATTTCTTAAACTTCTTTCAAGGTTCTGTATTAGACGATATGTTATTCCTTTAGGGTTTTTTGGTACATTTTTGAGCTTTTTTTTGTAGCCTATTCTCTTTTCAAATGATTCCAAATTGTCATATGATTAATGTTTAGTGTGCCTCCGCTATTTCATGGTAACTTGTCTGAAGCCCTTGCTCCAGCAAAATCCGGTTGCAAAATTTGATGCACTTTTCCGTTGACTGACCGACCAGAGCGAGATAGACATCTTTGACATCAAAATTTCCGGAACGGAATCGAACGAATCACTCCTGGATCCTTCGTTCATTCACGGCATTTTCACCATACACTTTAAACCTTTTCTTCTATACAAAGGCCTTTCTTTCATGAGAATCCTTATGTGATAGAGAGTGAAAAAATATACCAATAGGGTCCAAATTTTTCCCAATTAATTTTTATTTGTTAAATCATTATTTGGACTAAAGATACATCATTCTAGTTTGGCAAGTTGGTCAATCATGAATTACCCTACAACACTTACTTACTTACGAATATCGAAAATTAAATCTTATTTCTCTGTAAAAATTTGCTTTTCATGAAAACCCTTATATGATAGGAAGTCATGAAAATAGAACAATTTATCAGAGCAAATTTATTTCTTAAATTAATTTTCATTATAAATTGCTAAAAAATACACTTTTTATCATGTGTAGGCGACTTTTTTTTGTAAGAACGCTTGCCGGGNGGAAAGGGTTCAAGAAATGATTCTATCTCATCCAAAGCTGCAAGATTCGTTAAATATACCAAAGCATCAATTTTCACAGAACATTTTTTTATAAATTAAAATTGTATTTTTGCTCATTACGATAGCGGATAGAATTAGAAAAATTTCCAAAAATGTTGCGCTAGGTATACCGTATACTCTGTGCAAAAATAGAAAGGACCGACAACACCCACTCGATATAATAGAACATTAAACTTCAATTCTTTTTGTGAAAATGTTTGTAACATTAAGAAAGATACTTCTAGAACAACATAAAATGTATATATTCTTGATGAGTAAGAAATTTGGAATCCCGGTATAGCTATCCCTCGGCACGACTGTCCATCTGTCTGGTTGCTTAACTATCTAATGTCCGTGGTAAGCATGCTTCTAGCCGCAAAAATGAAGATATCGGCTTCAAATTTGGCATATATATTGGAAATTCTTTCGCTGCCACGCCTACCTATTACAATTTAATTTTCCCCCTTTTTTTAAGATAAGGATGGTGAGTATAAAAGATTCGACACAGCCGAATATAATTTTTTTTATTGATGCTTATTTAACCTTGAAGCCATTAAGGCCCATTATGATAAAATTACGATATTTACTTTTTATGTGTTTTTAATAGATTTATATATATTATAACATTATACTTAAAGAACCGCCTTAACTGATATATGAAACATAACTTTTCAACTACAACAGAATATTATGTGTGTGTAGGAGTTCACAAATTGCAATGCAATGTGTGGATATTTTCATAAAAGTTTCTAAAATATTTTTACAGCTGCTCTTGGCTCTTAAGCAACGCGTGTATATCCTTCAAAATTTATTTCTTTAGTTGTATAGATTATAACATTCTTTTTAATGGTCAACGTGTTAATTTTTGTCTAATTGTTGCTTTATTTTCTTTTTCGTTAAATGAACAACTACTGTGCAAACAAAGAGAGAATTAAAACAATTTTATCGGTCTGTGTTAATAAAGGACTATTAAGATTTGATTAAATTTTCTTCGGCTTCTATAGTAAAACAAAACAACAGGAACGTTCGTATATTTAAATGGAATGTTGACCACATTTGATATAAAAAATTTGTTTTTAAAACTGATTTAAGCTTGAAAGAAGCAAATTGCGAGAAATAATAAAAGTTTATTGAAAATTGTTATGAATTCATTCGTAAACAAAAAAGAAAAAATAGTAAATAAATTTTGAAAAAAAATCATTAAAATAAATGAAGATAGTTAAGTAAAAATTGCTTTTATAATTGGACCGCAAGCAAACACTAAAAAGAAGTAAATTTTTCATTGCCTTAAGGCGAATTTTTCATACGTATTATCTCGTATATAATAGATACAAATTGTAGTCTTTTGTTGCTTCTGGTTGCGCCCAGTTAACCAACAGGACACGTTTTACACTGACCGATCTTCAAGCATTTCTTTCAATTCAATATCGCTTAAACGTCAAATGCTTCTCCTATTGTTAAAGACTTTGTAGACGACAAGATTCATTTTTGCAATTAAATTTAAAATGATGTTGATCAGCATCGAGTTGTGTGTGTGTAAATCAACTTCAGATATCATATGCGATATCACATTGTATTGTGCATTATATATAAAATGAAATCACATTTATTCACTTTGCTATATTGCGGGGCTGTAAGCGACTCTTTTTCCGAAATAGATTAGTTGATATTCTTTTATACCCACCACCGAAGGTGAGGTTATATTTCATTTTGCGCCCCTGCCCCCCTCGCTCCCCAGCATCAAATTTAAAATCGATTTATGCATGTTCGTCTGTCCGTCTGTGCAATGTCTGTGGTAAACATCCCCTTGGCCGCAAATTTGACAGAGCCGTTGGATATTCTTGCAAACAAGTCGGTATTGAGAACGGGCAAAATCGCTTAAAAGACACATCCACAGTACGACGTAGACTAAGCTTTCGAAAACAAAACATTTTATTTGTTTTGCTCACACATTACTCATAAACCACAACAGATAGATTTATAAAAATTTCACAAATATTGCACTAGCTATCCCGTAGTCTCTGAGCAAAAATGGAAAGGATTGACCGCGCCCACTCATTATAATAGAATATGGAAGTATAAAATTTTTGCGAAAATTCGTGTAAAATTACGAAAGATGCTAAAGAAACTACTATACACAAAGTGTATATATTGTTGATCAGTATCAAATTCGGAATCCACCCAGACACACCAGCCCATCCGTCTGTCCGTCTGTCCACCTGCATCTCTGCTTATCTGCTTACTGGCGGCAAAAATGATTATATCTTCTACAAAATTAGGAGAAACATTAGAAGTTCTCTCAAAGGCCACGCGCTCAGCGCTTATTAAAAACTTCCACAGGATTTCATAAAAATAGAAAAAATCTGCCACGCCCACCCATTAAAATTTAGTTTTTGCCCTTTTTTTAAGAAAAAGGTGGTGGACGTAAAAATATAATTTTCTTATTTTTTTTTGTCTTAAAATGGGAATGTAATTAAGAAAGGGTGGAAAAAAGTGGATTGTTAGCAATTGTAGACGGGCGTGACGAAGGTGATAGGTAAAAATCCATGACCAAATACCTTTTTCTTGACACTGTTTCAAAATGTTTCTATTAGGCACCAGGCTTAATGAGTATTGCAAATAAACAGCAACCAAAAGTTCTCTTCAATTTAAGTGGATTGTTTTTGGTTCACAGGCCCTCAAAACTTTTGAAGATTTTGAAGATTATTTCAGATCTTTAGATTTTTAAATAGATCTTGCGATCTTCTCTTCTTATATAGGCGACTTAGTAAATATTCCAAATAAGCATTAGAAAGTTCTCTTCGATCTAAGTAGACTGTTTTTGGTTCACAGGCGTTCAAAACTTTTGAAGCTTTTTGAGGATTATTTCAGATCCTTAGACTTTTAAGCAGATCTTGTGAGCTTTCATATTTATATAGACGACTTAGTGAATATTTCAAATAAGCATTAGAATGCGTGTACTCTTCAATCTAAGTGGACTGTTTTTAGTTCATAGGCCCTCAAAATTTTTCAAGCTTTTTGAAGGTTATTTCAGATCTTTAGCTCTTTGATTCATATATGACGTTCGTTGAAGGTCATTTCAGTTCTATGGCTTTAGCGGATTTGATTGTGGATGAAACCACAAAGATTTTAAAGCTTTTTCTAGGGAGTTAGACTAAAAAAAATGTGAGAGCCGTTTGCTTTTTAATATGATTTATCACTTTCACGACTACATCTTCACCCTAAGGTATTAGGGTTTATCTTAAAGGATAACCTAAAAAAGTCGATAATTGATTCCTTTAATAAAAGAAGAAATTTCAAAATATACTTGTAAATAAATTATGATTAATAATAGGTGTCTAAAAACAGAAAATCTGAACCTCATTTTTAATGTCCAACTATAGAAGCTGTTGAAGCTTGCTATTCAGATTTCTCTTTAGGACTCGTATAACTTTCTTACAATGTTTTATAACGTGACGCGTCATGAAACAAAATACTTAAAGATGATATTTACAATTGCATTAACTACGTAAGCTACGTAAGTAAGAGGTCCTTTGAAGGACACTGTTGGAATTCATTACTTAATTATTTAAATTATTTTGTAATTTTTTTTTTATTATAAATATTTAATTTTTTTTTCTTTTATAAAATTATTTTAGCAAATATTTTAATACTTAAATTTTTTTTAATCCCCCTGGGCACTTTTACCTTGATTTTTATTTTTTTATTATTTTTTTTTTTTTGCTGTTGTTGTTGTTGTTATTGTAGTTGCTGTTGTTATCATCCTTATGAACTGTCTTAAAATTTATAATTTCTGCAAGTTAGTTATCTCAAATAACCTGCAGACTGGGGCAGAAAACAATAGGGAATCTATTCATAACATAAGGATGAACAGCAGCAGCAGCAGAAACAGCATCAACACTTTCATATAACATGACTACATCTACAAACGCATATCTATTATATGTGTGTACACAAGGGTTTGCAAACAACATATCATCATGGTACGACGATGTAAATGACGCAATCAAGTAAATAGTTTGGAAAAAAAAAAAGAACTGTTTGCGCTCTTAGTATGTGAAGCAAGAGCATACTCATACACAAACAACTAAACGTGTAATCGTATAAGATAGATGTTTGGAAGGGGGGAGCGGGAAGGAATGAGAAGAGGATATATATATGTATATAGTGAAAATATACATCTAAACTATTTCTTGTTGTCAGTTAAAAGAACACGAAGAAGAGGAGTAGAAGAGCATACAGAGAGAAAAAAAAGATAGAAGAAGCAGTAAAATTGCGTACAGAGTAAAAGTATGCAACAACGAAAAATATTTTTTCTACGTAGCTTAAGGTAAAATAATCCACTTTTTTCGTTATTTTCCAGTTTAGCTTTAAAACTTGAAGATAAATTGAAAACCATCAAGTGATGGTAGCGGTGAAGATAGTGTTGCTGATGATGTTGGTGGTTGCTTGGATTCTACTACTGTTACTTGTTGTTGTTGTTGTTGTTGTTGTTGTTGTAGATTGCGGTTTAATGTTTAGAGATATTTTTTCCCTTTTGTTTTTAGTGGCCTTGTTGTATGACATCGAAACGACACTAACTGTGTAATGACATCAGCTTTCAGGTGTTGCTAATCGACATGTTTATTTTTATTGTAAAGGAAATCCCGCATAGACAGCAAGGAACACATAACTGTAAATTTTTATTAAATTTTCCTTCATTTTCACCTTTTTTTGCATTAGATTTTCTCTACTAACCGTGGCTGCAGTAAAAAAAATGAAATTAAAATTAATTTTTGTAAAATGAAAATTATTGCTTACTACCATCGAAACTACCTGTAACACTTGATACCAATTAATTGTTGCTAACCTTATGACATATTTTGAGAAATCCTAGTTAGCGGTGAAGTGTTTTGTTTTAATTTTTTCATTTTTATTTATTTATTTATTTCTTCATTTATTTATTCATTTATTTATTTATCTACCTATTTAATTATTTATTTAATTATTCATTTATTCATTCATTTATGTATTTATCTATTTATTTATTTAGTTATTTAATTATTTATTTATTTAATTATTTACTTACTTATTTATTTATTTATTTTTTTTTTTTTTTTTTTAAAACAAAAGTAACTTGAATATTGTTTATTCTCATGTTCTATGTCAAAGCCTCGTCTCAGTTTAATTTAAAAGACAATAAAATTATATTGAGTTAACCGCAAATTTTTTGCTTGGTTTTGCCATTTTTTAGAAAAAATGCAATAAGATAAGCTTAGAAACGTAATGAAGAAGAAGTTCTTATTTGTCTTTTAGGTTCAATTGTGATGATTATAGCGATAAAAATGTATTCTTTGTCTGCACTAACTTTAATGAGTGTTATTTATTTCCATCTAACACCATCTAACTACTGCTGCTGCCCTTTCGTTAGTGTAGTTAGTGTCCTAAAGCGCGCATATTTTATTGAAATTGATTTAATTGGTAAACTCAAAAAATACAAAAACTTAACTGCGTACAAACAAATCCAATATTTGTCCTAACTATGAAAATGCTTTCATATCTTTATATTTACATCAGTACATTCTTAACTTAACTTTTTTTGAATAGCACTAATGTCCCTATTAACAGTTGTGTAAAACATCTTGGTTTAACACATTAACCGAAGACTAACATGAAAAGATCTCATATAAAAGCTAAACGCCAGGAGCTTAATTTCAAAACCAAAAGAAAAAAGATTACAGTTAGTTTGTCGAGAAACTGAACTTAATCTAAAGAATAAATTCAGGTTACACAAGAGTCTCCTTCAACCCGTTTGGATTTGTGGCATAAAGCCAGTTGTCCTATTGGAATATTCTTTAACCCATTTGAACTTATGGCACACAAATATGTGGAACATCCAATAACTACAATATTGCAGTAGTTTAAAAATACCACTCTAGGACCTTTCGTTTTATCGTTAATGCTCCTTGTTTCATTTGCTATGAAACTATTCATGATGACCTGGATATTCCATATATTAAATTAATTCATTCAACATCTTTCTTCCAAAGATTTTATCAGTCTGAGTAATCATGCCATACGTACTCTAGATAAATCCAATGAGATAAAAAGATTGAAAAGGTGTCATAAATGTACTGCATGTTTTTTCTTTTTTAATTATTTAATATGTCATCTTAGTTCATAATGCTCATTTTAATTTGTTGACACATTACATACGCATTGTCATATTGTTTTCATTGGGGTATAATAATTTCTGTTACTTTCCTCACCATGTTTTATAACATTCACTTATTACATTTTTGGATAGATTGTAAATTAATGCTATAATATTCTTAAAAACCTCTTATGAATGGATGGGCAGGTAGATTTATCTATTGGTTTTACCTGAGCGCCTACGTTAAAGTTTAATCCCACTTAAGTAGTGGACTATTTTTCAACAAGCGATAGTCTGTGTCCACCAAGCTGCTGAACGAGCTCTATAGAAGGGGAGGAAAGGGAAAAAGAGGAGGGATTTCACTCTTCTCGAAGTTCCATACACAATCATTCACAATGGGTGTTAGTCCAAAAATGTTTTTAATTAGAATTCTACTAGCATCAACACACTCCCCGAAGGGCCTTCCCTAGAAGTCAGGCAACAAGGTATTCTCGAAGTTTGTTGATACAAACACCATTGTAGAAGGAGCTTCCTCTTCTAAACAACTTAAACCCCTCGGATTCTGTTTTTCGTCTTTAGATTTTTCTTTACATCACGAAAGCGAGTTTTCTCTACCTAATCTTAAGGATTATTATGTACTTGGGAAGGCATCGATCCTATTTATCTGCGTCGTAGTGCGCCCAGCTTCAAACGGTCACAGATAACGACTGGTACATTCAATGTTATTATGACCTAAATAGTAGACGACTTGTCAGGCGAAAAAGTCTTCTAAAAAAAGAAGCACAATTCCAGCAGCTGTGTTCTATACTCTTTATGTTTCCAATTGACAACTATTTGGTTGGCATAATATTGTTATGACCTAAACAGTAGACAAGCCATTGAGAAGAGAAGTCCTTTAAATTAGAAGTACTACCCCCGAAGCTTTGCTCCTACAATCCGAAATATACCTCTCATGAGCCTCCGGTAGATAAAACTTTAAACTCATTTTAGTCGTTAAATCAAGCCACCAACTTTAAGGGTTATAGCTGGGACCAGGTAGAGGTAAAAATCTCGATACATTTATGCCAACCTTCCAAAGGGCATAATTTACCCAACCGTCTAACCAGGTAGATAGGTAGATAGGTTTATGGATCTTTTAAGGAATGCCCCCATCCATAATTCAAATTAATATGCATAAATAACTCTTGTGATAAGAGTATCCCGTTAGATATTACCTCGATTTCGCTCTTTGGTTGTCCGTTATTATTTACCTTAACTAAACAATTAAACCGTTTTCAAACTTCTTTTACATAGGAACAAGGATAGATTTTGTTACTTTTTAAAACTACTTCAAGCTACAGACGAAATAAATAGCAAAACGTTGTTCCTCTCATGAAGGATAATATTACAAATTATAAAATATAAATAGTTTCATGGTTTCGGGGAACATGAAAATATAGAACAGACCGATTGCAGTCTAATGTCTAATGTCAACCATCTTAATCCCAATGATGCATTTTTTTGCCGTTTGCTGTTTTGACTTACTTAGGTGTTGATACATTTTAATTAAATTACTTTACGGTGATATGTTGCTTCTTCGGGTTTTTTGTAGTAGATTTTTGAGCTTCTTTTTGTAACCTGCTCTTTTCAAATGAATCCAAACTTTCATACAATTGACGTTTAATGCTTCTCCTATTTCTTGACATCTTGGGTGCCGGTCTTGCTCTACCAGTTACACAATTTCATCGACTTTTCCAGTGACTGGACGACCAAAGTAAGCTGAATTTTTGACATCAAAATTTCCAACCAAAACGAGATAGACATCTTTGACATGAAAATTCCCGGAACGGAATCGAACACATCACTCCTGAGTCTTTCGTTCACTCACAGCATTTTCACCGTACACTTTACAAATTTTTCGCAAGTTTTTACAGTGTTTTTACCATTTTTTTTTTTTTTTTTTTTGTAGCAAAAAAGCATCACGCAACGTATTTCTTCAGAATATTTCACTACATTTTCAAATCACTACAACTTTTCACACGCGCGCGAGCAAAGAATTAAAAAACTATCTTCTCAAAAAAATGTAAGCTGAAGCTGAAGCTTAAGCACATGTTCATTTGAGACAATCAGATAACTGTTGCCAGATATATAGAATCAACACGGTTTGAGACAATCAGATAAGTGTTGCCAGATATAAAGACATCAACAGGGTTTGAGATAATCACTTAATTATTACCAGATATATAGACGTCCACACCATCTACTGGCAAAGCCAATCCAAAATCCTATATTTAATTACTTTTCATCAAATCGGTTTTTAAAGGATATTTCGAAACTCACTTTATAGAAAGTGATATTGTAGCAAAATATTTGAGAATTAAAACTTGATTAGGCCACTTTTTCACTTTTTCGTTAAAATATTTTTAAATCTTTTTTAATACAATTGTTCGAAAATTTCATTATTATTGTGTTGAATTATTATTGTTCTTTTAGTGTTCTCATCTTTCTAGCAAATTCTTGATATAACATTTGAAGGCAAAATTACTTAATATTAATGGGCCGCATGCATACTTATATCCTTCCTTCCATATTCTATACCTTTGAAAAAAAAAAAATAAAAGTTTAACTTATATTAACTTATTTTAGAATAACTTTTATATATCCTCAGACCTCAGACTCATAGTTGTATTTAAACGTAATATTTTTCTTCCAAATGAAACATTAGAGCAAAGAAAAAGTTTATTGCTTAGACAAATTCAAGATTTCAACTAAACTAATAAAAATACACACAAAGATCAACTTTTTCATTAGACAGTAATTTAAGAAGAAAATAAACAAAAAGAAACATGAACTTTGTAACGTTTATATTGTCTAACGCATAGATACCGTTATACTTGTGCAATGAAAATTTACTTCTTCGTATACTTTACGTCTGTTTGGGTTAGTATCAGTTAAAGTACACACACAAGCATATAAGGGTAACTAAGAATTCTCTGTGTGTGTGTGTTTGCATCTCAACAGCACATATATACAATGATAGTCATGTTTGTTATAAATATTATGCCATTTAGTTTTATAAATGGCCGGTTATTCGAAAGAGCATCAGCACTCACTAGTGGAGAAGGAGCTCTCTAGAAATGTTTAGAAAAGAAATCTTAAGATTAAATACTTTGATCGTTGGAGTATTTCCAACTTATATGCGCACTTCAAATGTTATGTAGTAAATGTGAATGTGAACTTGAAGTGTTAAACATCACATACATAGATATATATATATATATATATATATATATGTATATATACAACACATGAAATTAATTTTGTACCTAAGAATTTTAGAAAGACTGTGCTATTCGTCTTTAAGTAAATCAAAAAGCCTTTGATATTAAGCATGCATAGTAACAATCTTATGGATTCTTCAAATGGAATGATTTTATACCGTAAATACTTAGTAATTTAGTGTGGTCTTCCTCAAAATAGCTTCATATCTTTATAACTACTAATCAGTCGTAAAGGAAAAAATTGTTTTCATTAAGAGAGAAGAATATATGAAAATTTTTAAAGAGGTTTTATTTTTTAAAGTATCTGGCAACTGGGTGATCGATCATTGTCACAAAAATTTTGATTTCTTAGTCTGATAACATTTGCGATATCATATAATATTTTACATTAGCATTTAACAGTGGTTCTTTACCGATTACATTACTTTCTCAAGGAAGATACGGTCGTTCTTAAGAAAGATTCATAACCAACCCAGGCAACTCTTGCCAAGGGAACGAAAAGAGATTTACGAAGAAGAAGAGGAAGAAGTATAAAGAAAGGTTCATAACCAATTTAGGCAACACTTGTCAAGGGAACGGAAAGAGATTTACGAAGAAGAACAGGACGAACAGTAACTTTAGTGGACAAATTAATTCGCTTGCAGACGAAACTTTTAAAACAGTACCTTTATTTTAACCAACAATCAAAAACATGAAAAGTTTCAGTTTATTAAGTCCATTTCTGTGAACTTGACAGATCTCCTAAGAGAAACTGAAGGGATAGTACAACATAAGTAAATCGATAAAAAAAATCTCATACGCATCAGGATACTTCACATGCATACGGTATCCAGAGTATAATAAAATTAGTATATTTGTATTGATTCGATGACAAATATAAAAATTTTTGAATTTTGAAATTAAGTGTCTTAAGAACTGAAATTAATCGCCAGAAGAATACATACGCATATACCTATATACATCTATTCAGATACGTAACAGGTGCTTGCATGTATTTTCACTTCAAAGAGGCATTTAAAGAAAAAAATTAATACAACATATATTAAATAAAATATTTTCCATCATTTTCTACAACTTTTTGTCAATTTTCTGATACCATAGCGATACCGTATCGAAAAAACGATATTGCTTTGGCACTGCTCCAAATATCGACTCATTTTTGCACTTTTTCATTGCATCAAAACCACAACCCAGCCAAGCCATACTAGGTCGATCTTTTTTTTTTGCAATAATACATCATTCAATTTGTTCAATTATATCTGCAGTAACGGTTTCAGTCGGAGAACGGAAGCGAACGCGAGACCGAAGGCGAAGTCTAGGCCGAAAATGAAGGCGAGACCGAAAGTGAAAGCGACAGCAAAAGTGAAAGCGACAGCGAAAGCGACAGCGAAAGCGACAGCGAAAGCGGCAGCGAAAGCGGCAGCGAAAGCGACAGCGAAAGCGACAGCGAAAGCGACAGCAAAAGTAAAAGCGACAGTGAAGGCGACAGTGAAGGCGACAGCAAAAATGTATGCGAAAACTTCTATCAAGAAAGTAAGAGCTTAGGATGAAGTCTTTGAAGTTGATTATAAATTTAACTACAGAATTATATATTTGTTTCCTGCTTTTTCGTTCTCTGTTCAGTTCAGGTAAAGTGAATAACATGCGATTCTGTCTTTCACCGGGCAAGAAGTCTTCGGGGAGCAAAATCAAGAAGAATATTTGAATGTTGAACAGCCGTTTCCTGGTGGTCACAAAGTATATACATTCTTGATCAGTATCAAATTTAGAATTGATTTGAGCATGTCTATCTGTCCGACCGTCTGTGGTAAACATTCTCCTGAAGATATTGACATCAAATTTAGCAACAATGGCTCTGGTTTGCTCATTTTTTAATAATTTTCAGAAATAGTTTTTTTTTTCTAATATTTAATGTTCGCTTGCTTAACAATTTTCTAAAATATTATGATTCTATTACGTTTCTACCTCAGAAAAAATGTCAAAAAAAATGTTTTTCCGGGCTGTCACAGAGCTGGCTTTCTCGTTAAGAGTTTTGCACTTGAATCTTACACATGGAAAAAAACAAAATAAATATTTCAAACATTTTTCCTGTCACGGACCTGACAAGATATTTGAAAATTTTTAAATATTTGAATTATTTTAAATACATTTTTCGTATTTTATATTACTGAAGTCAAAACTATTTCAATTGAAAAGAAATATTCGCAGCAAATTTCATGTTTTTTGTATGATATGATGGTAACAATTTTAAAATGTTTAGCTTTTCTCCTAAAAACCTTCAATACTTCTATATAATGATATAAGTATGAATAACCAAAAATTCATTACGTGTAATCAAGTGCATAATAACAAACATATATATATATATAGAATGCAGACAGTTTGAGTTGGCGTTGTTGCTCATGAACGCGCAATAGTTCTAAGAACTGTCTGCTGCGCGCATACATTCACATTCATTTAAATGTGTGTGTAAAATTTCGACGTTATAAACAACAATATTTATTATGCCACATAATCAAAACGTGAAATACATAAAATTAGCAGACAAACACAGAAAACAATTTTTCGAAATAAAATCATTGATTTAATTGGGTAGTTTGAGAAATTATGATGCGCTTGATGCTTGATGCGTACTGAGATTTCAGAGGGTTGTCAGAATGTTGATGAATGGGAGGACGATAAATGTTTTCAAAAATTATTTGGACATTGGACATATTTTTTAGGTGGACTCTTTTTTTTTTATGTCGTCATAAAAGCCCGGAGTGAAGCTGCCTGAAGCTGTGTGAAGTTGAATGAAGCTACGTGAAGCTGCGTGAAGCTACGTGAAGCTGCGTGAAGCTACGTGAAGCTGCATGAAGCTGTATGAAATTTTATGAAGCTGCATGAAGCTGCATTAAACTGCATGAAGCTGAATGAAGCTGCATGAACCTGCTTGAAGCTGCAAGAACCTGCGTGAAGTAGCATGAAGCAGCATAAAGCTGCATGAAACTGCATGAAGCTGTATGAAGCTGCGTGAGGCTGCATAAAGCTGCTTGAAGCTGTGTGAAACTGCGTGAAGCTACTTGAATCTGCAAGAAGCTGCATGAAGCTGCATGAAGCTGCGTGAAACTGCGTAAAGCCGTGTAAGGTTGCGTGCAGCTACGTGAAGCTGCATGAAGCTACGTGAAGCTGTTTGAAGTTACGTGAAGCTACGTGAAGTTGCGTGAACTATAGCATTAGCTTTACTATAACTATCCTGGTCCTTGACCTGCTTTACCATAGAAACGAAAGACTTCACTGATTATTGTAACGTTTCTATAACGAATTTTTATATAGACTCGTAAAAAAAAAAAGAAGAAATTTGACTGAAATCATTTTGTCTTTTTGAGCTTACAGATAACCCAATATCTATATAGACATACAAAGTACTGTTCGTAGGCGCTTGATACACAAACATATATATGTATATATTTTATGGCTTTGGTTAATTAAAAATTCGGGCAGGAAGATTTGAATAAACCAATTTTGTGTATGCTGAGGATTTTCAAAACAAATTAATATCTATCCGTCTATCTGGCTGTCAGTTAGACTGCGTGCGTGTGTGTGTGTGTATGTATTCGTTGAAATGGAAAATGCAAAACTGAAACTATTTGGATATCCGCCAAATTAAATATGAATATCTTAAGTGCAATGTTTATTTTTATGATTTCTGTCTATTTGGTCACACTACGGAACTGTATTTGGAAAACTGATAATCAAATTACCGCAATTTTAATAGCAATGCTCTTTGAGGGAAGACATAATAAGAAAATTGAAAAGAAAATTAAAAAAAAAGTTATTAGCGTAGAAAACAATCTGTTTGTCTCGTTATCGCGAATTTTTAGTTCAAACTATTTAAACTGGTGTGTACGAGAAGTTAAAAGAATAAAATATAATTCCTGAATAATTCCTCTTACGAACAACAGTTCCTCAGCAAACAAAAGTAAATGCATAACATGTCTAAAAAGTCCTGAACCATTAGAAAACAATGAACAGCATGCAATGAATAATTGATGTCTCAGTAACCAAGCACTGTTTCATTGCCTTCGCTTTGCATAGTCTGCAAATTTGAGTACCTGAATAAAGCGAGAATTTTGTGCGAGTGAACATGAAGGATTTTCCTCAAAACTCATTGCGTAGTTCTTCGTTAAATTTGAAATTGTTAAGCAAGATGTCGAATTCATGTTTTCGGATTTTCGGCGACAGCAATGTTTTCAAGACAAGTACGTCGACTCAACTGGGACTTATTGTTTATAATCGACCCACACTTCGATCACTCTTCATATTGTTGAGGTGCACTTTCTCGATCGAAACTTCTTTCCCCATTTTTGTTATAAGTTCTCACATTTATAACATATTCCTCTTTTGTGTAGTGCTTCATTATTAATAATCGGAACAACCATTGGTGACAGCTATCAAATTTCAGATTTGCAAGAAAAAAAATAAAACTAAGCTTAAATTGTACATTCTTATTCAGAAACCTCTTTACATGTTCACTATATATATTTACCATTTTTCTCGACAACTTTCTTAGGTTTTTCCAATAACAATAGAATCAAAAATGATGCAATTTTTTTTTTGGTTACTGATCGAGAATGTGTATTTTGAGATTTTTCTTGCCAAAATTTTACGGAGACGGAAAGAACTGACTATTTTTCGGTCCGGATAATAAGTTGAATACAAAAAAGAACTTACTACAGTTGTCCTCTATTCCATTAGCAGCTTATTAAAAATGTGTTAAGATCTAATATGGACTTGTTGTACACCGTATCTTCTGGTGGCGAATTCCAGTCATTCTATTTTAATTCATTGGTACAATAAAGGTCAAGGCAGCTCTTATTCTAAAATGTCTAGTTTCGAAGATAATTATTATTTCATTTCTCCTCGTCTTGCTCAGTAAGTGGATCGACTTACATGTGGCTAAAGTTTGCTTTCTTCTCGTCAAAAGCCCCAGATAGAAAGTCGATCGATGAAGTCTTTTTTTAAACAGCTTAAATACCACCTAAAGAAGACGTGGAATTCTACGTCTCACTTAAAGAAGATGTGGCATTCTACGTCTGACGCAAAGAAGACATGGCATTCTACGTGTCACCTAAAGAAGACTTGGCATTCTACGTGTCACCTAAGGAAGATGTGGTATTCTGCGTCTCACCTAAAGAAAACGTGGCACTCTATGTCTCACGCAAAGAAGATATGGTATTATTCGTCTCACCTAAAGAAGACGTGGCTTCTATGTCTCACGCAAAGAAGACATGGTTTTATACGTCTCACCTAAAGAAGACATGGTATTCTATATGTCTCCTAAAGAAGACGTGGCATTCTACGTCTCACCTGAAGAGGACGTCGCATTCTACGTCCCACCTAAAGAAGACGTGGCATTCTACGTAACATAAAACTTGTTTTACGCACTTCGAACAATCTTTAGGATACCAACGCACAAAAAGCTTATCACTTTTTCGTCTGTTGTAAAGAATTCTTTTCTGTTCTGTGTTCAAAGAAATGAGGTGGTCGGTCTGTTTGCTGGTTATTCTGAGGATGCTACACAACACAAAACTTTTCTCTTCCCTTTTTTAATGTATTTTACAAATGTATGCACAGCATGACATCATTGACATGTTTTATTGCACCATTTAAATGGTGACGAAAGAGAAGAGAAATACTTCTACATCGTCGTCAACATTATCATCATCATTTATCGAATCATGTTTAAAATGAAACGAGAAAATGAAAATTTTTTTATTTTACTTGGATTTCATATCTTCACGCAACTAAGTGCTAAATAAATGATGGATTAAATATGCACTTTACGGTCTATAGACTCACCCGCTGACTGAGATGCTACAAGAGAAGAAGTGGGTGTAAGTAAAAATAAAAGTGATGTACTACACATAAATGAAAACAGCAACACGTTATTATACGTTATTATTATAGACATATTTGCACGATTGTGCTCCAGTGTACTACTTACTTACATCTACATTTTTACATTTTAGCACACATGCCGTTACAATTCGAACAATAAATCATTTATAAATAAAAATTAAGTGCCAACCAAATGAAAATAATAAACATTTTCCCAATGACAGAAAACATGACAATCACTCATGTTGTGTGATAAAGTGATATAACTGCTGTTGTGTTTTATTTATTTGTTATTGTTGTTGTTCTTTTTTTTTTTTTTTGTTTCATTTAAATATCCCACGCACACCCTAGTTAAGAGAACGGTTAACCAACATACGCATCATTTATTAAGGGATTGTTTGAGAAAAATTTAATTGTGTTTATAAACTTTGCAAGTAATTGATTAGAGATTTTACTTATTTATTGCATTAAAATAATTGCATGGATGATGGTCATTAAAAAAAAAAAAATGAAACGAAAGCACATCCTTGAATTTTATTCCTATTAAAACGAATCCTGAATACTCATTTAACTCGCGGTGTACTCAAGGTATCTCGTGTTATAAAAATTAACTCCAATCCACCTACAATCTAATGCGTATGAAAATAGCACTCGAATCGCGTACTCAAGCTATCTCGTGTTGTAAAAATTATATCCAATCAACCTACAATCTAATACGTATGAAAATACCATGATTTGTACAATTTTTTCAAATTAAATATGTATCTTAGTATCGTTATTCTTAAAGCAGTAAGTACACAATTCGAAGTCCGTTTTGATGCACATAATTCAAAATTTATAAATTGTTCCAAAAGTTCCGAGATTGCATTCAATTTACATGTTAAATTTGAGCTTGTTATCTTTCCTTTCTATCAGCCAAACAAAGCCAGGAATACATGAGCCTAAGTTTAAGATTTGAAAAGATCAATAGGTATATATATCCTTTCCGCCAAAATCATGACACAGTGTAAATGAAAAAAGCGGTGCTTGCTTTTCTTAAGTCTCAAGCACGATTAACACGATCTAGTTTCATGTTCATTTAAGAAATTCGTACAAGACGATAATCGCCAGAAAGAAATGGGCGAGAGAGAGAAAGAAAGTAGGGCGGTGGAAGGTGGGCGGTAGGAAATAGACTGTAGGAGGTAGGCGGCGGGAGGTAGGCGGTAGTATGTAGGCGATGGGAGGAAGGAAGTGGGCGGTAGGAGATAAGGCATAGGAGGAGAAAATATGGACGGATTGTGTTCATAAATTAAATATAGCATGTGTTTGTTCTCATTGACTCTTCATAAAGTAAATTTAGATAGACCTTTACGATGGCGGAACTGCCGAACACCTACCGACGACACTTACCTCGGACTAAGATATCGAACATCTTTTCCGTATGGCATAAAAAAGTTATTCTTTACAATATCTACCATATTTTATATTATATTTTTGATTAAAATGATATTCAATGTGTCTCTGTGAATCAATGTCTCTGTCTATATCCGCTTAAAAACTTTCAAAAAACAATGAATAAATGAGTGACCCACAAACACTTTGAAGTGATAAGGAAATTAAATATGAAAAATTTTCATATATCGGTTGTAGTCTATTCCTGATATAGATGAAAATAAACCAAATTTTATACAATTTTTGTGCTAAAGCAGTAAATAGTAATAAAAATTTCTTTCTCAAGTTTTCGTGTACGGTTCAGATAGTAGATAAATATATCAGATCCAGTTCGACCTAGTATAGAGTTGCAATTAGATCCGATTAAGTTACAAACTGCATTAAAATCAATTAATTTAATTTAATTCATGCAGATTATATATATACATATATATATATATGTATGTGTATGAAGTTATTTAAAAAATTTATGGTACATCTGGTTTGTAATTAGCTTATGCGGTCAAAATTATGAAAAAAATGTTATGAAAATACAAAGAGAAAGACGGAGAAAGAGAGAGAGAGAAAAAAAAACAATACAAACAGAAGTAAATAAATGAAAATGTGCAGATAGGATCAATATATATACATATATATATATATATATATATATATGAGAATATACCTAATTTAATGAAAAATGAAATAATAATAACACAGAAAAACCGCAAACAAAATCAAAGAAAGAAAAAAATCGGAATTGTGGTTAATTGTTATGCAGAATGTCTCTTTTTGTAAACTTAACCTATAATAAAATCGCAATAGGCATTACCACAACAACAGCAAAAATCATAGAGAAAAGTATATTTAAATAAAGATATGATAACGCGAATGTAAATATTTTTATTTTATTCAAAATATTCAAATATTAACCCGCAATAAATTAAGTCATATGAAAAATTCACGTTCGATCTGAACCGTTCATGCAATACCCTTCATTTATAATCGAAATTTTTTACTAATGGAACTGGATTTGTGATGTGCCAACCATACCGTTAAAAGCATAAGTAAATGTAATGTTGGATTAAAATTTTACGTGCATTGGGGAATTAAATTAGAAATCGTTCCAACAAACAAAAAAAATTGTTTTTAGATACATGCCAACGGATGATGCGATTACAAATGGGGATAAGTCTCGCTTTGTCCAGTGAGAATTCTATGCTCATGCGCATGGTATAGAGTTGTTCACTTCGATAACTGTAGCTCCGGCTTCAGTTCTTCTATCCGAAAACAGTTTCACAGTTTGTATGGAACCCGCAAGCCTGACCTTAAGCTTGAATATTTTCTTCTTTCCTAATCTTATTCTCACTTTGATCTGATACGACGGATATCAGAAGCCCCGAAACAATTTTCCAACTTCGGGCTGAGAACGAAATCAGGCCATTGCGGTAGTTTCGTGGCGGCTTTGGCGATTGAACCCCCAAATCGCGGGAAGAGTAAACTTGCTTGCTCGAACATGGAATTGCATTGCTACCGAGTCCTTGATCTATCGAGAGGCACAGGTTTTAGATAGGCTTCGCTTTTACCACGGTGTGGGACCTATTCCATAGCGTGTCTCCATCTAGAATGCGAGGATTAATCATTCTTGATTTGAAAGTTTTTTCAAAATATTACATTTAAATCAACCTTTTTCCTCTTTCCTAGTCCGCTATAAATGTTTTCTTCAATAGTATTATTTAACTTGAAAAATAACGCGGCCGCAACTGATCGAAAATAGGTATTACATTGTAAAGAAAATACTCGATATAATTCTAGTATTCGAGAAAGTTTCCAAAAGAGGCCACATTAGGACCAACTTTTTTTTGCAAGAAAGCCTTATAAAACTAATGGGATGGTCGCATCATTTCCATAATTTCCATGAAAAGATAGAAAAAGTAGTTATGAAGCAGAGAAAAATCCGCAATGGTTGAACAATTCATAATAAAATAAACTGATTTCCATCAATTAGCATATTTTTATACTAAGTTTTTCTTAATATAATTAAAAAATGCAATGAATTGATTTTTCCAAACTTTAGAATATCATGATAACAATTGTCACTGTACGAGTTTATCTAGATCTTATCTAGAACCATTAAGTCTTTCAAACAATTTATAACTTTTATGATAATTTTATTGAACTTAAAAGCGTTTAAGAGAGTACTATTATTAGTCACCATCAACGTAGCTACTTTGTATGGCACCTTTAACTATGATTCAAAAGTTGTTCATCTCATTGATGAAACGTAATGATTTCCTTTCCCTAACATTATGCCATATGGTTAGGGAAACATACCAATGTCTATAGATGACCATTATACGCTAAAATATATGCAGAAAATGCGTTAGAAGGAAGTGAGCTAAGTCGACTTTTCATTGTACCAATCGCGTCAGATTCATTTTCTGAAGCATGTTTTTTCATCTGTGCGCCCATGTACGTCTGTCTATCTGTCCATGTATTTTTGTGATCAATACAGGTTACAAATTTTTAAAATATTTTAATGAAATTTTCTAATTTGACATATTACCGACCCAGCTGAGCTGAGATCATGAATTGGATTGGATCAGTCCATTTTAAAAAAAATTCCTTATTTGAATATAATACTACATTCTTATTATTTTTCCTGAGAAATGGGCGAACAGATTCCTTAGCAGGAAAATCTGCTACTCCGACACCAATAGAAAATATTGGTGTGTACTGTGGACAGATGGATTCGAGGACAGACGGACTTAAATTGGTTCTAGATTTGATGTTTATCTAATAGAAATCTATATATACTTCGTCGGATCTGTGAAACTTCCTTCTGGATGTTGGATCTAAATATCGTCAGTACTACCATTCGCACTACTCCCCTTTTAATCTTAATCCCGTAGCACCACTATATCCAACCAACATTGAAAAAATCAAAATAAAAACAATTGTAAAACTTCACGTTGGTCATGCTATTACAACGCCTTAATGGATTCTTAAGAATCTTCCTAAGAAATCTACTCTTCCAATTTGCATTTGCGGATACATCTCCACATTTCGTACATTCATTTTCGAAACATCGAACTCTATGGATATCTTGAAAGTATCTGAAGAAGACAACATAAAAATATTATATAATTTTATTAAAACGTCTAGTCAAACCATCTAATCCAGCTTTTCGCAAAAAAAAATACAACCAATAATCTAAGTTATCAATGCTTAGCGCTGTCCTTAAGTACAAGAGTTTATTTCTTTAGTTTAAATAAATTATAGTAATAATAATAAATAATATTTTTAAATAAACCATCGAAATTATCAAAAAAAAAAAAAAGTTTTTTTTTTCGTATAATTAATTCATTAGGCTGATTTCTCCCTTTTTTTAAAAACAAAAAAAATATTTCTTTTGTTCTGCGATAAAGTTTTATTTGCATTTTACTTTACTGGACTTTCTTTTTAATTACATTAGCATATTTATAACGCAATATAATGGAACTTTATTTTATCAGATTTATATCATGGGAAAAAAATATAATATAATAAATTAAATTTTATTAAAAAATATTTTTTAAATAAAATTTTTTTTTCCTTCTTTTTTAATTACACTTTATAAGAAAATCTTTTCTTAAATATTACTCTTTAAATTTTTTGTTTTTGTTTTTTTTTTTTATTTTTTATTTCGTATTAAAAATGTTACATTAAAAGCACTGTTACCGATTTTATGAAATTTTTCTATTAATATTCTGTTACAATATGTGTGAACAGAAGGCGGCGGCAGCCTCTCTAGAAAGTTTTCGCATCGTTTAATCGACACATTTGCCTCCAGATTATAAACTTTTCTTCAAATTACATTTTACACAAACGCAAAGAAAGATATATTTTTCTACAAATTCTTAATACTACTTTAAAGTACTAATGTGTATGCCTACAGTATTTCGTAAGTGTAAAAAAAAAAAAAGATTTGAAAACTTATTTAAAAACTTTTTCGTTACTTAATTAAAGTTTATATGTAAAGCTTTGGATAAATGATAAGAAGTTATATGAAAAACACATTTCAAGTCTCGATTACAAATCAATTTTATAATGATATTTTTTTTATTTTTCCCTTGGAAAAGTAAGCTTAATAAGTCATCGATTGTTAGAGTTTGTCATTTATATGAGGGATGGATGGGATAAAACAAAACGCAAAACTGTTTTGTAAATATTGTGCGACATGAAATCATGAAAAAGACAGAGAAGGTAATAAATCAAATATAATTATGGATAAATAGAATCATTTTATTCTTTATTTTGCTATAAAATGATTAAATAGGAAAAATATGCGGTATCAGCGTTTATGTAGAAGCAAGGAAAGGAAAAATATAACTCTAATAATATAGATGAATAACTAGAAAGCAAATTAAAGAGCATCGAATAAGACGCCCTATGCGAATAGACAAAATTGACTTATTTTTTATACCCCCACCGAACGTGAAAGGTATATTTCATTTTGTCATTTGGTTTGTAACTACAAAAAGGAAAATTCGGAGATCCCACAAAATATATATATTCTCGATCAACATCAAATTTAGAATCGATATAAGCAAGTCCATCTGTCCATGGCCCCAAAAATGAAGATATCGGTTTCAAATTTGGCAGGAACGTTGGAAGTTCTTTCACATATGTTGCTATTGAAAGTGGGGCAAATCGTTTACAGGCCACGCCTACAGTATAGGATGAAAGCCCGTTAATGGTCGTCTTTCACGTTATTACATGGCTGGTTGTGTTTCACGGTGTTCCTTAAAAATAGAAAAAATTTGCCACGCCTAACCTAGTAAAATTTAGTTTCTTCCCATTTTTTAAGATAACTAAAGGGGAAAATTCAGGCTATTGTAATATCAATGTTTATAATACTAAAAAAAAGTTTAAAGATATCACTGACTTTGCCTGTTATTACATAAAAACTAAAATAACTTTTCGTTTTGTTTTTTTTAATTTGGAGTGGTGTACACCGAGCTCGTTCAGTCAAAAGAAACTGGAATCATTGTTAGGAACAGCTACAAAATACGACACAAACTATTAGTCAAACTATATTTTACCTTTGAAAATATTGCCAAAGTTCTGATATCATAATTTTTCAACGTGACGACGACGTTGGACTTCACGTATTTTAATGTTAAAAAACAAAAAAAAAGGTGTAGACGAATGTAGGCGCTTACATAATTCAGCAAATTTATTATTTATGCATTTTTTTTTGTTTCTAAAATATAATAAATGAATCAATAAACAGTTAAATTTAAATACATTTCAAATTTATTAACATTTTCATTCATTATTTTCAATTTTTGTTTTCAAAACAAGGCATTGTGGTTAAGCACAAAGCATTCACGTTTGCGGAGCTGAAAATGTTATCTTCCTCGCTGTGTTCATTAGTTATAGTGTTTACCAATGGTTTCAATCAATAAATTATTCCAAGTCTCTTCAAGTGGAGACTCAACTTTTTGACGGTAAAATGAGTGTTTATGGAAAAACCTCTAAAGCGATGGAGTATCGATGGATAAGGGATTACAATTAATAAATCAAATTTATATAATCGAACAGACAAAAAATAAGAACATAAATCACGAAATTATATTACGAAAAAAAAATATTTTTTTCTTTCTTTACTTTATAGAATTCCCGATAATCCCCCAATTAATTGTTACATTTGGACTAACAATATATATAGAATAGTCGTAACAGAATTTCTTTTGATAACTTTTTACCTTCTTGTCTATGTTTTTATTCTGCATTTATAATGCAGCTTCGCCTCCCTCCAAAATTTTACCATTTATTTATCTCTCTTCATGATTATAATTCATTTGTAAAATAATATTTTTGTCGTCATCCATATAAAATTTATAGTACAAATACAAATCCATATTGAATCAACTCAACTGAAATCGTTTCAATTCTATATAACTTATGCAGTTAATTTCCAGATGATGCCAATTTTTGGTATTAAGGATAAAAACTATTATAGTAATAATAGCAAACAAAAGACATGTGTTGTTATAAAGCGAGGAAACGGAAGAAAAAAAGGAAATTCATGGAAGATATGAAAAAAAAAAATCATTCAAAGGGAATGTAAGAAATAGAACAGAGCAGAGAAAAATTTATTTTATTAAGAAAATACTTTGATAACAATAAAATTATAAATAACTCATTTAGGGAGCTTCACTTTTTTTAATTCAAAAAATTAGAAACTTATTTACGATGCTTTTACTTACAGAAATCATATGTTTTGCAAAAAGTGTAGCCAAGTTAGAAATTCTAATTCTGTGTGAATTCTTATATCGTTTAAGTTGAATCCGTGTTTCGTTTCTAAATTCATATACAAAGCAACAAAAACACCTTTAATTTATCATAAATTTCATTATATTTATTTATTTTATTAATTAATAATAACTTAAAAGATTAATTTATTTGTTAAAAAGAAAAAAAAAGGAATATCGTTTGCAATTAAACACAAGCTCGAACATGGTCGGTAACAGACAGTAATTGCCTGACATCATCGCAACTTTTTTGTTTATAGGGTCATCAATGACATGATTGCCATTATATTATTAAAATTTGCTTTCATATAAATGAGTTGTGAAATTTGCAATTGAATCTCCAATTAAAATCACTTATATTTATAAAAACACTTATAAAAAAAAATCCGTTAATAATGTCATCTTAAATAGATTTATTTAATATATATGAGCATCTGTATATTTTTTCAGGTTACTCTTCTTTTTTTGACTATTACTCTTGATCCTTTGCTTCTAATAGTTATTTTCTGATTTCTTCAAAAAGGTTGAGATTATTTTTCGTTAGAACAAATATATTTTAGGTAAAAAATTTACTTTTTATGACGTAATTTTAAGTTAATCGCAAATATTGTGATTTAATATAACAGGTAAATGCGTTAATCTTGGTCCATTTTTCAATTGAAAAAGTCATTTATACAAGAAATTGCTACCAATCAAAATTAATATTAATCAAAATAATTTTTATCATTTGCTACCTATTTCCCATCTTTCTGGCGATGTGGGTATATCGTATCAAAAAAAACTCATAACTTTTTGAGGTTATGCATGAATCGGTCCAATTTTGTACTTCTTCAAGTTTTTTGAACTACGTGTCATTTACTGCCACTGACTTTTAAACCGTTGGAACGAAAGCGGACAATTAAGGTATAATTGAGCTGCTGTGCCATAAGATTGTAACAGTTTTTAAAAAATTTCGGCAGCAGATTTCTTCAAATCAAGCAACAAAAGTAATAAATCTAGAAAATGCTATTTGGAGCTTTCCATGATTAACGTCTGCATACATTGAAAATCTGATTAATATTAAATTTAAAACTTTTCCTATAGGTAGAGAAAGGTAAAAATCATCGAATTTAACCGTTATGCTCACTAGTATTTCTAATTACTTTATCATTTTTACCTGTAGAAATTGCTGACCAAAATTGACGTAAGCGCCTAATGTATGAAATCAAATGAACAAGAAATCATAATTTCGGCGAAATCGTACTTAAATCCATATTGCTAAAAGACCACTTGAATTACTTTACCATTTTTACATGTAGAAGTTGCTGACCTAAATTAACGTACGCACCTAATATATGAAATGAAATTAACAAGAAATCATAATTTTAGCGAAATCATGCTCAAATCCATTTAGCTAGAAGACCGTTTGAATAAATAGCAGCAAAATGATATTTCCCATTAGGTTATCATTTTTACCTGTGAAAATTACTGACTAAAATTAACACAGGTATCTAATAAAATTTTGTTCCCATTATCTTACCTTTCTACTAGGTTAATGATTGGACCATTTGTATGATATTGAGCTTTCCACGTAACCGTGTAATACATCTTCTGGGCATTATTCCTTCCATGGCCAGTATTATGAAAACTTCTAAAGATAATAGACTGACATTTTTGTTACAATTGATTAGATTTAACTTATGAGATATTATACGTTTTTCTTACTTATATATTTATTTAATTATTATCCATACGTGTGCATATAAATTAAACAATGAAATAAGATGCGTACCAATGCAGATGTAATTAATTTTGATCTTTACAAAGAGTTTATTAGACAGCACGAAATTTAATGATGTTATGAATTTATTACACATCTCATGGCTGCGTTACGTAATTAATGCAATTAAATCGGCGTGTAGAATATTAAAATGTTACATTTCATGAAATAATAAAATATTACAGAATTAAATGTTGCATATAAAATATATTTTTATGATACATTTTTTCGAAAGTACTTTTAAACTTAAAGCAATTATTTGATTTCCTATGAACAGTACAGAAAACAAGCTACAAAGTACTCATTCTTTTGAAATGTTCCGTCAGCCTCCAACGTAAATATTAGAGAAGAATATTCACGTATCAATTCTATATTTTATCATTTCGAACAAAAATATAAAATAACATTCAAATATATTAGAGGTACAAATAAGTTTCCGCCATTTTCTATTAAATATTAGAAATTTTTTCAAAATATTGTCCTTCACTACCTAGCGTCTCTTCCATCTTTTAGACAAAATATAAAAGCCGTAAGGAAAAAAAGGATTTAATACAAATGTTTGCTGCATTTCCTTCGATACTAAAAAATCGCCAAACATACCACAGAACGTCTTACCTTTATATCCGTCAAAAACAAGCTAAAAATGAAAAATGAGTAATAACGTCAACGTAACGTAACGTTGTACCAACATATTAAAAAAGCACGAAAATTATATTCAGCTGTGACGAATTTTTTATACCTAACACCTTTATCGTAGAAACGGAGGAAATACTAAATTTTAATAGACGGGCGTGGCAAATTTTCTCTATTCTTTCTTCTATGAGCACTGAACAAAACAAATAGAAGAAAGCTATGTTTTCAGCTTGTTTTACACTATAGGTATGATCTTCGACTGATTTAGCCCATTTTCAGCATCAACCTTCGCATAAAAACTTCCAAGTTTTTCTGCCAAGTTTGAAGCCGGTATCTTTATTTTTGTAGCCAGGAAAATATTTATAACAAACATTGCACAGACGAAGAGACATACGGACGGACGGGAGAACAGACGCACAGACTGACAGACGCACAGACGGACAGACGCACAGACGGACAGACGCAAGGACGGGCACACGCGTAGACGGATAGGCGGACAGACGCGTAGAGGGACAGACGCACAGACGGATAGATGGGCAGACGCACAGACGGACAAACGCACAGATGAACAGACGCACAGAAGGACAGACGGACAGACGCACTGACAGACAGACGCACAGACGGGCAGAGGCACAGACGGAGAGACGCACAAACGAACAGATGAACTAATGGGCAGACGAACAAACGCACGGATGGACAGACGCACACGCACAAATCGATTCCAAATTTCATACTGGTCAAGAGTACGTATACTTTATGGGGTCTCTGAATTCTTCTTCTGGGTAAAGCAAATAAAACGCAAAATGAATGTAGACCTCATCTTTCGCTAGTGGGTATACAAAGAGCAAAAAAATGCACTCAGTCCGAAAGAAAGTCGATCTGTAAATACGATATTAATACACTAAGTATAATAATTCTAGAAGTTATAAAAATAAATAAATCAGCTGACAAACTAGCTTGGAAAAGAAGGCCAAAAAATTATTGTTGCATTATGCCTAGAACTTAAAAGAACATTTCGAATATATGTAAAAGAAGTGTTAGATGCAATGAGCATAAAAAATATCAGGCTAATCTGGTATACAGAAACTGCTTAGATAGTTTCTCACAGTTAAAGAAGAAATTGTCAAGTTCAGCTCTAGATATGTAAAGACGTCATTCAAACCTGCTCGCAATAGCTTTACTAGACGATAATAAAGAGATAAGCAGACTAAAAGTTGTAGATCTACCATTCAGCAACTAAATATATATGTATATTGATGTATATAAATCAATGGAAAATAAAACTTATTTTAGTTAAAGGTAGACTTATTCGTTTATTTTTTTTAAGTAGATTGCAAATAAATGTTGATTACAAAAAAAAAAAATTGTTACGGTTGGATATACTAGACAGTCAGTGGGATTCCGTACTAACGAAACCTCACATCTTGCTCAAATGTTATGCTAAATTAAACCTTTTGCTAAAAATGCATTGATAAAACCAAGTGAAATTATTTATAAAATACTGCATTTATACAAATACAACATAACTTAAATATCATTTATAATTGGCTTCGTACAAAAAAAAAAGAAAAAAACAAACGAAAAAGTAACATAAGCAAAGCTAAGTCAGTGTGGCGATATCACGAAAAATTATCGAAGCAGAGCAACACTTGCATATAAAATAAGAAATTATAAATAAAGTCATGCAAAAAATCTTGGCATTCAACTTGATGATAAATTAAAATTCGAAAATTACCTAAATTGTTGTGTATGTTTGAAAATATAAAAAAAAATTTTTGTTATAAGTAGTACATTTGTGAAGAAATAATTTAAAAGAAAAGTGTAAAAATCTTTTATAGAATCACACTTTATATTCGCTCTGCTCGGCCAATTACTGAATAAGTCGATCAAATTTTCCAACTAGTAGAGCAAGAGCAGTAAGCAAACGGAGGCACTAAACGTCAATCATGCGACAATTTGGAATCATTTGAAAAGAGTAGACTACAAAAAGAAGTGTAAAAAATGTAGTAAAAAATCGTGAAGACCTAACATGTTAACCGATATATTGTTCTCCTTAGGATTTGTCCAGAAGGTGTGCAAAAGATGGTTACTTTGGGTTTGCATTATCAAAGCATTCTCGCACAAATATAAATCGTTTATTAGATGATTTAAATTTCTTAGAAGTTTGTATAGGTACAGATACAATACAGTACAGTACAGTACAACGCAGTACAATACAGTACAGTACAGAAGAATACAGCACAGTACAATAAAGTACTGTACAGTACAGTACAGCACAGTACAACACGATACAGTACAGTGCAACACAGTATAGTGCAGTAAAACACAGTACAGTACAGTACAACATAGTATAGTACAATACAGTACAGTACAACACAATACAGTACAGTACAGTACAATTTATACAGATAACAGGTGTTTGCATGTATTTCGAAAATGGCAAAGTAATGCAAAACATCCACGTACATAAGAGTTAAATCCGATTAATTTGGCCTTTCTCTACATAAATAAAATAACGGTTTTCCATTTAGTATTACTAAATTATTCAGACGCTAATCATGGAACGTTTAAAATTGGATATGGTGCATTCAGCAAGATGGTGTGTAGTGTATGCATTACGAACTGCTAAAACCGAATGAAACTGTTACTGCAGATGTCTACTGAACATCAATTGAAAATACTGAACAATGTATGTTGGAGAAGTGTGAAATTGGGTCGACGATTGAACCGCTGGCAAACCAAAATTGTTCTTTCGAGGCAGTATCGCTATGTTGCCAGAAATATGGGAAAAAGTTGTCAATAAATTTAGAAATATAAACAAATTTAAGGAATAAGAAGTTTACATTAAATGCTGTTAAGAAAATGAATTTCATTAATAAATTAAACTCGAAGTGTTTTACAGGGATATATACGAAAAGTCATTTTCTAAGCACTCTCTTCTACTATGGCACTAATTAGGAATCACAAGTTTCTCATCGGGTCACAAACAGGTATAATTCTTAAATATTTCACCCTGCTTTATACATCGCATTTGAGTGATTGATTGTATGAGATTGTATATAGCTGATGACTGATCATTACGATTAAAAAATCAAAATTCTTAATTAAAACATTAACTTATATTTCAATTTGTAATTCAAACTATTTCACTTTAAATTGTATTATATATGACTTGATTTTTTTCTTTTCCTAATTACAATAAATTTAAACATAACTACGAAATCTCATTATAATAAGAGCGCATTATATAATAATCTTCAGACTGGAGTCTTAGAAAATAAATACTTTCAATAGCAAACGCTGTACGATATTTGTGAATAGCAGTGTAATTATGATAGTTAGCAATTGCTTCATTATTTAGTTACATTAGGTGTGAGTAGAGCTTCGAAGAGGGAAGGAGGATGAGAATGACTACAATTTAATTTGCTTTGCATATCTCTGTAGTTGAAGCTACAGGTTTAACTATAATGAACTTTCTATTATTGTTTACGTAAATGACTAATTCACACGTTTTCCTTAATAACCATAAACGTAACTGTATAGTAGATATGTACACATGTATATATATATAATATAGGGGCCTCTATGCACATAGTCATTTGCAGTCAAGTACTTATTATGTGTGTGCACATGTATAAGTATACAGATATTTAGCTACACATACATGAATATACGAACATAAATAAATGTATATGCATGCATTAATTGCTTATACGATTTCAATGTGCTAATCCAATGAATACATATTCGTTAAGCAATTGCGATATGTGTTGACCTGTGCGAATGAAAACACCCCTATATGAGAGTATATGATGGGTGATTTTTTACCCATGCCTAACTATACAATACTTAAATATTGTTGTGTTTGTTTTTGGGCTTTTATGTGTCGTTCACATAAATGCAAAATCTAATTACTTTCATATTTATACGTAATACGTAACGCATCTTCTTTAATATATTGCCCTCAGTGGAAAGATTTTAATAAAATTTTAATTAAAAAAAAAAAAAAAATCAAAAATTAAATTTTAACATTTTATTTCATATTTTCCTTCAATTAGCCTCATTTGATTATAGAATTTAAAGTCATTTTATTTTTTATACTAAATCCAATATATCGATACCGTGTTAATTCAAAATAGAGCCAGTCCTCATAATATATATTCTTTCTAGGTTAGAGTGATTGCAAAAATTGCTAGAATTATATATATACATATATAATTATTATAATATATAATCTTAAATTATAAATTTTTTAAATTACATTTTTCGAATCAAATTCAGTAAACCTTACGCTGATCTTAATTGTGACAGAATTAAAATTCCTTAATAGATAGATAGCCATCATTCATTTAACATGAGTACCTACTTGTGAAAGTTTGATTACACGGTGCAACTAAGCACAGGATTACGTTCAGAAAAAGATAGTCTGTATTCCTCATAATAGGAAGTTTCACTATTCCCGAGTTTCCAAAACATTCACTGGGTATAGTCTAGAGATTCCCTATGGCCAAAGGATGTTCCTCTCCAGCTACGCCCACAAACATCAGGATACTGCACAAAGGGCCGCACCAGCCCTGTGACAACAAGGCACTCTCTAACTTCGTTGACGGCACAATAGGAGGATAAAGTGCTTTTTGATTTAGGGCACCTGACACCCGTGATTTTATTGTTCACTTCAAATTTTCTATACTTCACAGAAGTGAACACTCTAATTTTAAGCAATGTTCCGTACTTGAAAAGACTTCGAACCTGTTTATCTGGGTCATAGCACTCGGAAGCGAGTTTCCTCTACCTAATCTCAGGAATTATTATGTACTTGGGAAGATATCGACCCTATTTATCTGCGTCATAGTGCACCCAGTTCAAATACTACTTCAAGCAGTCATAGGTAACTACTGGCACGTTCACATGTTATTATGATCTAAATAGTAGACGACCTATCAGGCGGAAAGGTCTTCTAAAAAAAGAAGCACAACTCCAGAAGCTTTCCTCCTACAACCCGAAAAAACCCTGTCGGCAGACATCGTTAGTTGAAATCTTAATTTTCTTATGCTATCTCATACTGTGGGCGTGCACTTTCACCGATTTGGTTCATTCTCAATATCAATCTACCTACAGAAACTTTCAATGTTTCCGCCAAATTTATGTGGTCGATATCTTTTGTGGCCGGGACAATACCATGGACAATACAGGCAGACAGACGAACACATGGATATGAGAACTTGTGGTAAACGACTCGTTTTTTTGTTTTATTTTTTTTTTTTTGGAAAAATCAATGTAAATGTTTTAATTTTTGCGACCAAGAAAATCTTTACCACAAATATCTCTGCAGACGGACCGACGACCATGTTTAAGTTGATTCAAAATTTGAATATATATAGTTTATAGGCTCTCTAAATTTTTCTTACCCGTATTGCAAACGTTTTCACAAAAAAAAAAACATATCCCCTCGCCTCGGTGGAGTGTGAGTATAAAAAACTTAAAGCCTTCCAAGAAAAAAGGAAAAGAAAAGTAGAATATTTTCTGTAGCTTAATACTTTTAATGGTTCTTGACATGTAGCTTGTATCTTCATCTACAATTAACGTCGGATATATTTTCTATAATTCCTGCACTTTAACTATACATCTCGCCTAATGAAACGAAGTATAAAATATATGCATAACATTTAACTCATCTTACACCTAATGCACGAACAGAGCGAAAGGGTTTGAATGCTTAGCATCTATATACAGTTGTTCTCTTAATTTTTTGGCTTTTTTTATTTTAAATTTCTAATTTTTAGAGAAAAGACAACAGCTTGCACTAATATTGTTGTTACTGTTGTCATTATTTCTTGTAAACATTTGCATATTACATGAAATATTTGTGTAACAAAACCATAACTAATTTGAAACAATTTACATTTAAGCGGCATCGGCACAAAAACCAAACGGAGGGTTTTTAATATTCAAAAAAAAAAAAAAAAAACTGAATTATTTCCTATACTTTGTTGTGCTGTGGTTGTCAGATAGATTATAAACAAATTTATAATAGATTCGTTTAAATGATAGTGAAAATATTTTATGACCTTTCAAACATGGTCGCGCGTTAGAACGTTTCAAAATCATTAAACCGTAATTAAGTGTTGCACACTCATCACCGAAGGGAAAGAAAAAATTTAGTCAATTTTGTCATTTATTTATTTGTTTATTCGTTTTGTTGAATTCAAAATGTATAATGTATTCCAAACCGATTAGGTCATGTTTGTCCCTTCAAAAAGTTAAATGGTAATATATTCTTGTAAGGATAATTCTTGTAGAATAAACGAACGCATGATAAGAAGAAAATATGTGACATGAACTTTATATGAGTTTTCTGAATCAACTGCTATTTCATATTGATATTAAAATCTTCAATAAATAATGGGGTCATATATTATGTCTCCGCGGTTTTTTAATACATTTTTGAGCTTCTTTTTGTAGCCTGCTATTTCTCAAAGGATTCCAAACTATCTATATGATTGATGTTTAAGCCTCCGCTATTTCCTGATAGCTTGCTTACTGCTTGATCAATGGCAAGATTTCATCAAAGCGAGGTGCAGTTGTGACATAAAAATTTCTAAAACGGAATTGAGCGAACTATTTCAGGGTCCGTCATTCAACCGCAGCACAAATTTTTGACAATTTTTCTAATGTTTTTATCTTCTTTTATAGAAAAAAGGCATCGCACAGGCTATTTCCTCAGATATTTCAATCATTTTCAAATCAATATAATATTTTTCACGAACAAAGAATCAGAAAACTATCTTCACAAAAAATATGAGCTGAAATGTTAGCCTTTAAGCGCATATTTATTTGAGACAATGAACTGAGTATTGCCAGTTAGATAGGCATCGACACCGCGGAGGCATAACATGTTACCCGTTATGTGAATTTTTTCTAATGTTTATCTTATCGTTGCCTAAGAGCAATCAATGGTGGATAAGTTAAATAGCAAGGGAACTAAGTGGCTATCTTGCGTGACATCTCACGTCACGAGCAATTTCTCAGAGGTAATGGAATTAAAAAGAATCCTGAATGATTTATTATGAAGGTAGGAATCTATCCAATTCAATAAGTGTAAAGGAAAACCAGAGAAATAGTGTTTAAAGATTAATAATTTTGACTAGCTAGACCAAAAGCTTTATTAAAATATACGACATTTGTGCGAAGCCATTAGAGAACGCTTTGGAAAAATAGTAAATAATTTCTAAAAAGTTTGTAACGGTTGATCAACTTTTTAGGAAGTCATGCTGAAATGGAGAAATAGAAGACATTTCAGTTTTATTTTTTCCCTTTTATACCCCCCCACCACCGAAGTTTAGGGGTGTATTCATTCATACCATTTTGTACGTAATGAACAGAAGGAAATTTCAGAAACCCTACGAAGTATATATATTCCTGGTCAGCATCAAATTTAGAATCTATAAGCACCTCCGTCTGTCCGTCTGTCAGTCTGTTAATATGTTCTCGTGTCCCTCTGTTCACCTGTCCGTCTGTCCCTCTGTTCACCTGTCCCTCTGTCCATATGTTCATCTGTCCGTCTGTCCGGCTGTCCATCTGTCCGTTTGTCCATTTGTCCATTTGTCCAACTGACCGTTTATCTACTTGTCCGTCTATCCATCTGTCCATCTGTCCGTCTGTCCGTCTGTCCGGCTGTCCATCTGTCCGTTTGTCCATTTGTCCATCTATCCATCTGTGTAACGCTTAGTCGCAAAAATGAATACAGCCTCAAATTTGGCAGAAACATTGGAGGAAGAAGAAGAAGATGAAGAATTAATCGATTATTATAAAATAAACTGAAAGTACGTCTACTTTCTAGCAGTTTTATTCGGTTTTCATAGACAGCAATATAAAAATTTCCATGGTACTCTATAAAAATAGAAAAAATCTACCAGCTCCATGTATTAAAATTTAGTTTCTTCCCCTTACTTGTAAGATAAAGGTGGCGGGTATAAAAGATTCGGCACTGCCGAATATGATTTTCTTACTTGTTTTATATAATTTTAAATTTACCAAGATAAGCATGCGGCCATCATACTGACATATTTCAACCCGTCACTTAGTTAAGGTATAAAAATATAGGAAAATCACAAATAAAAATACGCGTTTACGTTAGATGATAAGCTACAATTTAGAATAATTTAAACATGGCATTTAAAACATATGACCCTAAGCATATCTATGGCAAACGTTCGCCGGCATTTTGGGCATAAATAATTTGCAATCAATCACAACGACAATGTAAATGTAATAGATTTAAAAAAAAAAAGTTAATTTCAAGTTAGAAAAAGCTGAAAAATTTGCCCAATTTGGATTAAAAACCGTATCAAAAATATATCTAATTATTTTACTGGTATGTATATATGTCATTGTATATGTATATGTCATTATATATAAAATAAAAAATTTATTTCTGGCAAAAGTATTTGATGAAAATAATCGCGTCAATACCACTATCTACGCTACTCTCAGGTTAATCCTTATCTCCTTCACTCAACATTGAGAAAATCGTGGTCAAAACGCTTGTGAGAATTCGCTTCGATCATACTATTGCAACGGATCCCTAATAAGTTTCCTTCTCTAATGTGCAATTTCAGCTTTACAAATAGGCATATATCTTATCAATGCCATAGTCTTTCCACAGTTCGAAGATTCACATTTGGAGGATCAAAGACTATCGGTACCTTCAGAATACCTGGGGTAATTTTATTCAGACAACTAGACTAAACATTATATATATATATATATATATAAAAATCGATTCAAAATCATTTCTTTAATAGACTTAGGCATATCTATCTGGTTGTCCGTCTGTATGTCTGATGTCTAGTAGACTAACCATTTAGTCTCAAAAAAATAGAGCCACCTGCCTTAGCCCACATTAGCCCGATGAATTTATATCTTGAATCTGAATAAATCATAATAATAATAATATATTCAGATCGAGGCATGTATTAAGTTTTCGAAGTTATACCAATGAATCACAATAATAATAATATATTCAGACTGAGGCTAGTATCAAGTTTTCGTGGTTATATCGATCAAGGAGAATTCCATGCTATAAAAATCGATTCAAAATCATTTCTTTAATGGACTTGGACATATCTATCCGGTTGTCCGTCTGTCTGTCTAATGTTCAATATCTGGTATCTGATCATCTATCTATTCATATACTCAAGCCAAAATTCGCAAATTTTCGAGATATTTGCAAAACAAAACATATTTTAAACCAACAACAAAGGGATTGGATCAGACTACCTTTACGAATGAACCACTATATAAAGCTATGTTTTGAATAGATCGTTATATGAAAACAATTTTGCAATTTGTATCAATTTATCATATGCCAAATGCGAGTAAAAAAAATTGGATCGCGTAGAAATATTTTTCAAATCCTTTTAAAAAGAAAAATTAGTTTGATAGTAAAAAGGCTTTCTACGCGTTATTTAGTATACGATGTGATTTATTCTCATAAGTAGGAATTGCGTAGGCCTATTTTTTACACAGAATGTGATAGGACGATTCCAATGCCCTTTCACAAAATCTCCAAGACACGGAGTATTCGAGATAACTATATTTTTCAAGTCATACTTCAGAAATGTATGACTCGTGCAAAAGTTCGTGACCAGTCCGGTCGTATGTAGTTTCAATAGGTTGTGCGCCACGCCATTAGATTTAATAAATCTTTTCGCTTGCTGCTGTCCTACACTAAGCTTCCAAGTAGTCAATTAATTTTTGCTGTGCCCATTGCGATACCCGCCAGCTAATGTGGGTACTTGGTTACGCCACAGAAAGTATTATAGCTCTGCCCCTCTTGGCTAGACAGTCGGCCATTTCATTATCTTCAATAGGCGAATGTCCAGATACCAATATTAGAGGTATCTTGTTGTGATTGCCCAATTCATTCAGGATTTAGAGGCATTCCAACAAAAGTTTAGATGTTATCATATTTCTTTTCACGAGCTTCAACTTAACCTTGACTGTCGGAATCGATGCAGATAATGTTTCCCTTGCCTTCTTAAACAGTCAGAGGCACATGCAGAAATTTTGCTTAGAATACGGAGGGAGTATCCCTCATTGGTATAGCCTTTTTGCGACAGTGATAAAACGAACATCGAATGCGGCAACCAGTGAACTTCAAATGATGATCTCATAATGCTATTTAGAAGCTTCTACTGTTTAGAAGCATTAGTAAAGCGACTGATAATTCCTGTTTGGGTAATATATAGAAATTTTCAAACGTCCTACTCTTGACTTCGAATATAACAAGCAGATTTTGATAACAAAATTTAGCCCGTATCATGCGTCAAAAAAAGAACAAATTTGACCCAAGTCTGTGTAGAATAGAAAATTTCGAAATAAATTCTCATCATGCACCAAATGCACTGTTTGAATCAAACTTTCTCATTACAAATTTCAACAAACAGACGTATTAACTATACTGTATTGTAGTGTTGTCGGAATAAAAACAATTCAGCATCCGAAATATCGCTAGCATTATAGCATGTTATATCTATAGATTAAAATCCTAGAAAATGTTACGATCGAGCCTTGTTTCGAGTCTTGACTTGTATGTCAACTAATTATGCGGACTTTAATCTTTAATTTAGATTTTTTTAAGGCCATATGTGATTAAGTCTATCTTAAATTTAAAACTCATTAAGGCCTCCTCATAGTAATGCCTATTAAAAAGAAAATGATAAGCAAAGTATTTTCCTATAGTCATCATATTCTCCTCAGATAGAATTAATCTGAAGAGTTCAAACTGTTTTACAAACACTTATATTTATATTCCTTATAACTATGTACTATATATTCTTTCTGAACTATTAAGTGAAAGTTATCAAATGTTTATTAACTGATAAACGATGTCCATAAATAGTCTGTACAGGTTTCTTGTACTACTTATGTTATGTATATATGTTAGAAGCAAGCATACAGATTATACAAATTATCTGCTTGTTTGTTTGTTTCTGTGTGTTTTTTCATCTATTTATTATCATTTCATTCGCATCTCATACAAACTTGTAAGTATTTCTTCTGGTACTTGACAGTATGCTATGCATTAAACACATTTTATTTATTTATTTATTTATTTATATTTTCAGACCGTTGTGTATTGCTCTATATATAGATATCTTCCCCATCGGGGGATAAGTAAAACATTTGAAATTTCCCGAAGATGATATCACAAATCTCTTTAATAAAGATTTTGATATTGATTTACTTAAGCGCCTAAAGCCAACAAAATAATTATCATTTTACATAAATTAGATAAAATAGAAAAAATATAACCTGAGAGTATTTTCAAGCCCGAGAATTAAAGTTGAACAAATGTATAACAATAACAGGTGGGCTGAAAAGTTCGTAGGCTGAAACATAGATGGCGCTATTAGTACTTAATCCATATGATTTTTACTTACACCTAACCTTCAAAAGGCACGTATATAAATTTGTCAACTGTTGCACTATTAGTATGTGATTTATAGAATTCTTAGTGAAGCAACTTTCGTTAGTTTGAAAAAAATGCATAAAAAGGAATTTCGTGTGCTAATAAAGCATTACTTTTTGGTGAACAAAAATACTACTGAAGCCAAGGCTTGTCTTGATAAACATTATTCGGACTTTGCACCAGGAAAATCAAACGTAGGGAAGTGGTTTGCTAATTTTAAACGAGGCGAAATGAGCACCGAGTACAATGCATGCAGTGGACGCTCCAAAAAGGCTGTTACCGACGAAAACATCAAAAAAGTCCACAAAATAATTTCGGATAACCGTAAAGTGAAGTTGATTGAGATAGCTAAGACCCTAAAGATATCAAAGGAATGTGTTAGACATTTCGTGAATGAATATTTGGATATGCCAAAGCTCTATTCAAAGTTTGCTGCCGCAGCGAGCTCACAATCGACTAAAAACAACAACGAATTGATGATTCTAAGCAGTGTTTGAAGCTGTTCAATCGTTATAAGCCCGAATTTTTGCGTCGATATGTAACAAAGGATGAAACATGGCTCTATCATTTCACATCGGAGTCCAATCGACAGTCAGCCGAATAAACTGAACGTGATGTATCGAATATTTTGAGGCTAAAGACAAATCGTGTTAAAAAAATGGTATCGAAAATTTGTATGAGCGCTGTAATCGTTTTATCGCCCTCGAAAGCAATTATATTGAATAATAAAAGAAAAAAAAAGAATTTTTCTATATTAGCCTACGATCACTTCAGCTCAGCTTATCTGTATTTTTTAAGGATTAATTTTTGTCTTATCTTATTTTACTCTTACTATGATAAATTTTTGAACAAAAACAAAATTCAATCACATCTCTCGTATCTGTCATTAATATTACAATTAAGGAAACGAAAGTAAAATCAATCACATGAAGTTTATGAATGATCTTTATGAATGATCTTTTTTATTCATCCTGCATAAATAAAAGCGAAAATTATTAAAGTGCATATGCAACAAAAAACAATTTAATTTAATAAATAATCTAGAAAATACAACATCCAAACATAAATATGTTTCATAAAAATCTTGAAGGGAAGATCAAGCTAAATTTAGTTTGGCGCAAATTAAAATAAGTTTGAATAAAAAAGGTATAAAAATAAGAAAAATAAACGTTATTGATTTATTGAGCGTGAGCTATTATCCATGGATGCATCATAACTTGATCGATTGGCAAACGCTGTTCAGGATTCACGACCAATAATTTCGATATGAAATGAGCCGCTGCTTTAGATACATGGTCAGCCAACTTGTAGTCAGCGCTTATTATCCTTTTATAGGTATCATCGTAAGCAGAGGCTAAAAATGGAGCTTTACCGATTAATAGTTCATAGCACAATACGCCTAAACTCCAAATGTCGACATTTTTTGTGTGAGTTTTGCCTTGAACCATCTCTGGCGGCAAATAATCCAAAGTGCCGCATAAAGTAGTACGCACTGAATTCAGTTCATGTACGGACCAACCAAAATCAGCTATCTTCAAATCGCCTTCATGACCTAATAGAAGATTTTCCGGTTTAATGTCGCGGTGTATCACATGCTTTTGATGCAAATACTGCAGAGCCGAAGCTAGCGACTTGATATAAATAGCTGATTGACGTTCGTCGAATCGTTTCGATGGTTGCTCTTGAAGTGCTTTATATAAAGTGCCCTTAGGCGCATATTCCAAAATCAAGTAGATTCGAGCCTCATCATGGAAATAGCCATATAAACGCAAAATATTAGGGTGGCATAGATGAGACTGTATCTCTATTTCACGGCGTACTTGATGTTCTATATTACATTCAATTATTGATTGCTTGAACATTACTTTAAGTCCTACCACAATTTTGGAATCTTTTATACGCGCCAAATATACGTTTCCAAATTTACCACGCCCTAATGGACGTCCGATATCAAAATTATTAAGACTCCATACGTTTTTCTCCTTTTTTTCTAATAATATATAAAATTATTAATTATATCTATAAAAGTTATCAAGCGCATCTTACCAATGGTAGGGGAAGTTGTTTTAGCTTCACCATTGGTATTCAATGCCTTTTCCACTACATTATTTTTTGGTTCTTTAGATTTCATATTCATAGGATCTGGTTCTTTTTTTATTTGAATAGTATCAAATACCTTAGTTGACGCTAAACGCGCATTAGATGAGTTACTAGCAATTTTTTTTGCACAGGTTCCATAAGTCGTTTTCCTTACGGCCGAAGCCTAATTAAATTTTTATTAAATATTTAGTCTCAAACATGTTCACATTAGCACTTACATTTCTTGCTGGTAATTGAACTGAAGATCCTTGATTAGCATTAGTATTTTTGGGTCCTTTGTTATCCTTTTGGTTTTCTTTGTCTCTAGGGTTAAGTTTTTTGAACATATTTCTTTTTCTTTTCTTCCCTTCTTTTTAATTTTAATTTTTTGTTTTTTTTCGTTCCTTTATATTGCGCTTTTCTGCGAATAAATTCAAAAACTATTATTCTTAACAATGGTTGTGAAAAAGTTCCGTTTGAATATTCTTTTTGAAAAGTTTTGACAAGACATGTGTAAATGATGCCACACTGCATTGAATAATAATAAAAAACGCTACGAAGAAAACATACGTATGATTATATCGTTTATATCAAGTGGCCTGTAAAGATCGTAGGCTAGCATAGAAACATTCTTTTTTTTTGCTAGAATTTGATTTGATTATTCAATACAGTTGCCTTCGAGGGCGATACAACGATTATAACAGTCATACAAATTTTCGATACCATTTTTATAGTACGACTGATCTTTGGCCTCAAAATAGTCTTCAGTTTCGGCGATTAACACTTCCTCGGCGCGACATTTCTGTGCAGCAAGCATTCTCTTGAGGTCTGAGAACATGGGGCCATATCTGCAGAATACGGTGGATGCGGAAACAATTAGAAGTACAATTCATGCAATTTTTTCATTGCTGTTTTTGGTCGATTGTGACGTCGCTGCGGCAGCAAACTTTGAACAGAGCTTTGGCATATCCAAATATTCATTCA
>KK351151.1:582132-594277 GCA_000671755.1 Glossina brevipalpis
ACAATTTTTCGATATCATTTTTATAGTACGATTGGTCTTTAGCCTCAAAATAAGCTTCAATTTCGGCGATTACCTTTTCATCGGCGCGAAATTTCTGTCCAGCGAGCATTCTCTTGAGATCTGAGAACAGGGGGCCAGATCTGGAGAATATGGTGGATGCAGAAGCAATTCGAAGCCCAATTCATGCAATTTTTTCATTGTTGTTTTTTGTCAATTGTGAGCTTGCTGCGGCACCCACTTTGAACATAGCTTTCGCATATCCAAATATTCATTCACGATATGTCCAACACGTTCCTTTGATACCTTTAGGATCTCAGCTATCTCAATCAACTTCACTTTGCTGTTATCCGAAATTATTTTGTGGACTTTTTTGATGTTTTCGTCGGTAACAGCCTCTTTGGGGCGTCCACTGGGTGCATCGTTCTCGGTGCTCATTTCGCTTCGTTTAAAATTAGCAAACCACTTCCCTACGTTTGATTTTCCTGGTGCAAAGTCCGAATAATGTTTATCAAGACAAGCCTGGACTTCAGTAGTATTTTTTTCGTATTTTTCGTATTTTTTTATTAACACACGAAATTCCTTTTTATCCATTTTTTCAAACTAACAAAAGTTGCTTCGCTAAGAATGCTATAACTCAAATACTAATGGCGCAACAGTTGTCAAATTTATACAAGTGTCTTTTGAAGGTTAGTGCTAACTAAAAATCATATATTATAGATTTACTACTAGCGCCATCTATATGTCAGCTAATCTGTTAGTGTTAGTAAAATAAAATGTTCTCCTATTTTGCTTTTTTTCCACTAGCTTGCAATTCTAGGATCACAAAACTACCATTCCGTGCTTGTTTTCATTTTGTTTCTTCGATAATTTTTTACTAAAATGCTTCTCTCTTTTGCTATATCTATTAAAAACAAAAGTGTACGTTACGAACTCCGAGGCACTAAAGAAAAAAATTCTTAATTCTCTTTAGGCGAATGCATAATCATACCTAAATACTCCTGGCTGAAATTTTTATTTCTTAGTACAAAAACTCGCTTTCGCGGAAATTGTTCTCAGCCTCTTGTCTACTTAGTTACACGTCTGAATAATGCTGCACTAGCATACTTTCTTGTTTCAGAATGCTTTTGAAATGATCGTAAATATTGGATGAGATATTAAGTCTCTGCGTTTTATTTATTTTCTTTTTTTTTTTTTAATTCTAATTTAGACTAACTGCGCTCTTTACGGCTAGGATTCTTTAGCTGTAGAGAACTCTAGGGAATTGGCTACAATATTTGCATTTTTTTTTAAAGTTTTCCAAAAATAACAGATTTTCTTTTACTTACATATACACTTAATAACCCACTCCAATATATATCGATTCAAAAATAAAAAATAAATAATAAAGAAACGTACGAAAAACCTCTTTTTTGAAACTAATAATAACAACATCAAAATTCAAGCAGATCACATACATTACGTGACATATCGTAGTGCACCCTTGAAAGTGTTGTCAACCAAAATTAAAAAATCAATATAATTCGAACTTGTAAAAAAGAAGAAAAAAAACAAAAACAAAAAAGAAAAGTGCGTCAATGTATTCAATTGACATCTATTCAAATAACGGGTTATTTGTGCGAATTATGGCTCCGACATTTAAGTTGACCTATAAAATAATCTAAACCTATGTCAATTTTCTCTCGTTGCATGTCCTCACATTCTTTATGTTCTCTTCACTTGTTTCCTTACTTTTATGCCATCATCTGTCCCTCTTTTTTATTGGTATGTGGATGGAAATGAATTCCCTCGGCAATGTTATGCGTTCTTTTTCCTTTGGAATTTACTTCATTTACACACACTTTGTATAGTTTTTATTACTTATGAAAAAAAAAAAAAAACGCAAATAGGAAAAGAAAAACAGAAATGTTTTTACAATACGTGACTACTTTTTTACTTTCATATGTATATATGAGCATTAAGTAAATGATATGTTTGTGTATTAGTTTGACTGTGTAGATGAAATTACTTCATAAATCGTGAAACTATGGTTTCAATGTTTTATTATAAAACCAAACGTCTTTTTTTGACTCCCTCTAGCTCTTTTCTCTTCTTTTTTTTTTTTTTGCTTTTTTTTGCCTTACGTTTCATAAATTGTTTGCACTTTTCACATTTTTCTTTCAACACACATTCCCATCTTTTATTCCCTCTTTTTCCTTTAACTTCTGTGTAAATTATTTGTATTGGATCCTATATGCGCGATGGACATAAATATTACATTTCTTAGTAAAAAGAATATTTTGACCATTGAAGCGTTAAAAGAGAGGTTAAACGTATATACCGAAGCAGCAACTGTTAGCCATAGAACGAGTTATTCCCTTTTGGGATAACATTGCCAGTTAAATGTTGAACATTTTTATTAAATGAACATTAAATATGTTTTATATACACATTCACAAATGTGCTCAAACATACATAAAAAAAAAAAAGACTACTGATATGTAATTATATTATATATAATTCACTCTCCTATATGCATACGTATATCTATGTATACATCTATTAAATTTTGTATTAAATTCATTATAAAGAAACTGGAAGGAAAGTAATCCGTAATTAAATATTGCAAATTTTGCAATTATTAAATTAAATATTTAATGAGATTTTTATTTCATTTATTATTTTATTGAGAGCTTCTCGCCAAAAGCAAAAGAATATTCTATTTCAATTTAAATGTGTATCTATTAGAATATATAGAAAAAGAATGACTGTCTGTATGGAAAATCATCGAGAGCTAATACAAAGATATAATATAAAGAATAAGTTCTCACCATAAGTAAAAGTGTGTCATTAGTATGTAATTTTACAAATTCAATACTCTAAAGATTGTATCTATCCTCACATACTACATATGTACTATACTAAATACTATATACTAAATAGTATATTATATATGTATAGTATACAGTGTATAGTATATAGTACATAGTGTAATATAGTATAGACTACAGACTGTAGCATCATCTTTACTATAGACTACAGTTTATAGACTATAGTGTCACCTGTACTATAAACTATACACAATAGTATCATCTATACTATACACTATAGAGTATAGTATGATCTATACTATAGACTATAATGTATAGTATCATCTATACTATAGACTATAGTGTATAGTATCATCCATAGTGTATAATATCATCTATACTATAGACTATAGTATATAGTATCATCAATACGATAGACTAAAGACTATAGTGTTATCTACACTATAGACTATAGGCTATAGTATTATCTATACTATACTATAGTATCATCTATACGATAGACTAAAGACTATAGTATTATCTACACTGTAGACTATAGGCTGTAGGCTTGCCTATACTATAGACTATGGCTTGTAGTATAATCTATACTATACACTAGAGATTATAGACTATAGTGTCACCTATACTATAAAGTATACACTGTAGTATCATCTATACTATAGACCGCAGACTATAGAAGAAGAAAGAAAAGCGAAAAGCGTGAAAAGCTATCATCTAAAAAAATTAAAAGACACAACAAATGTTTTTAACATTCAAAAATAAAGCAGAAGTTGACCAAAGGATTAATATTAGTAGGCAAACAAACTTGGCTGAAAACCTATATTTGATAATTTTTGTGAGACAGACACAAATAGCCCATGATGACTTAGAATTTTGGAGGGCGTTATTAAATTATAATATAAATATACCAGATATAAGTCAAGATCAATTGAATCTAGATTCAAGATTAGAATCATTGTGTTAATCATTCATCAGCAATAATTTAAAAACTGGAAACTTCGGCTCATTGATTGTTGCATTCTTGGAAAAAGTTGCAGAATTCTTTATATTTATCAGATCAAGAAAGTAATTGGCACATATGACAGACAATCAATGCTTTATCTGCTTTGGCAAATATGTCGGGACAGTTTCGCAATTTTCATCCTTTCGTAACGCAACGTCTGATATCTATGTTCGAGGCATTGGTACGAAAGCATGCACGTTTAGATACCGAGCTTAAAGAACCTGTTAACGGCGCCGTTAATATACCCACGACACCTGAGGACATATTGCAACATTTGATCGTATATATCATGAGACTATTCAAAATTATTCTTTTCTTTTTTGTTTTTTGTTACGTAAGGTTGGGTGAAGACTTTTTTAATGTAATTTTTTATCTCCAGTAACTTGAAATATTGTTGGCTGTCGTATAGTGTAGTGGTTACGACACCTAGCTTATTACACATGATTCGACACCCGGTGCGGCAGGCAGGCCCCTCGCCATAAGTTATACTTTACTGCAAATGTGCCTACGTGGCAATTAAGAGAAGAAAAACCTGTGAAAAATCGGAAAAACAAAGATTTTCTTTAGCGACTTCCTACTTAAACCGTTTAGAGTAAAAATAAGAAATGAAGTTAAAAGTTTTATTTGTTGTTTTGTTTATTAAGCTTTCTTTTGTTGTAATCCAAAATTTTTTACATTAGTCTAAATAAATTATAATATTTTTACTTTATTAATATATTTAAGAAATGTACCTTTTCGAATGCCGCCCATTAAAAGAATTACAGTTGAAACCGGCCTCCCAGATCTGGGAAATAGGGTTTATGAATTAAAAGCTAAGCTCATTCACGTAGCTTCTTAATTCCAAAATTCCAAATTCTTCTTGGCGAACACGTTAAAAAATCTATTCCTGCTAAAAAAAACAGCAAAAGAACCCTATCTGCGATCCACTGCTCTTTATATATTGCAAAAGAATTGAAAATTTCTTTAAAATTTTTTCGATATTTTGCACTCCAACCTCCATGGGTTTTAAAATGATATTCTTGCGATACTTCTTTGTTTCGGTACAAAAAAGAGCTCACTCCAAATTACATCTTCAGAAACTTAGTTGGAAAAAAAATCCAATTACTAGAAAATTGCGTTTGTCATCTCCTTTGTACTGACGGCTCTAAATCTGTCGATCTTTCATTTTCATTTGTCGTGATAGACGCTTCAGCAAAAGTTCTACTAAATCACGCAATTCATGAAAGTGGCTCGACATTCACAGCTGAAGCCAGACCTATTCTTCAAGCTTTGGACTTTCCCAATAATAAGAAACTCAAAAGTGTTATTGTCCCTGAAAGCCTGTCTATCTCAAAAGTTATCCAAAATCCCTCAATTTCCAACTGAAGCACCATTATTGTATTAGGAAATACCATAGCAACGTCCAGAGATAAAATTAAAAGACTTTGGATACTTAGTCATATCGTTTTATTGGGAAATGAAGGTTCAACTTTTCCATGATATCGTTCATAATTCGAAGTGCAGAAGCAGCAGCCGCTTGATCAGCGAAGAATGTTTTTGGGCAAAGAAGAATTTTTCTATGTTTTTTCTTCTTTGCCCCAAAAACTTAGAAAATTTTTCGCTGATCGAGCGGCGAAATCTGCTACTTCTGCACTTCTAAGTATGAGTGATATCATGGAAAACTTGGAGCTTCAAAGATTCGTTGGATAAAACTAAAAACAGAAAAAATCATGGAGCTAATCAACAATACCATCGTCAGCACTATTCTTCTGTTAATCCGGACCTGGTTCCAACAATATATCCAACTAATATTGATAAAGTCAAGGTTAGAACATTTACTAGAATTCACCTTGACCATACCATTGCACCACACCAGTGGTTACTTAAGAATTGCATTTAAATCAACTAATCTCGTGGGCATTCTGACATCAGGTAACGAATATAATATCCATTTAATATATCAAAACTATTAGGCTTAGTATCTAATCTTCATTTTTTTAAAAAAGCGCAACTGATATCACGACTTGTTCTTATTAGCTCACTTACGCGATGGATTTCGGTTTGCATGCTACACCAGAGAATTTTCCTGGAACTTTTGTTAATTCCAAGTTGAACAAAGCGCTTTTCTTTTACGGCTATGACTAATATAGTGCTGAAAATCATTAATAAATATTAAATATCATTGTTTGTTTTTACCAACTTACTATGTAACTTCTAAAACAGAATATGTCGCAACATTAGGTATAAAACACTATATTATAGTTCTTCCCAGTTATGTTTGCCAGCTTGTAAATTAAGAAAAAAATGTACTGTAAACAACGAGCCAGCGGTATTATAGGTTAAATGTGTCTTCATGAAGTCTAATTAAGTGATGGACAGAAGCATCCTCATCTTGATCAAATGTTTGTTTATTTTACTGAAATTGATGGATCCATTTATTCGAGTTGTAAAAATATATATATCAATATACTAAATTATATAATAATATATCAAATTCGCATTAATGATATAAAATGCTATTTATTTGCAATTTGATACAAACGTAATTTTTTCTTTATATTTCTTGGGTATTGATTTCACAAATTGACGTATCTGAAAACAAGAAGTGGAACAGTATGAATTTAGATCACAAACTCATATTTAGTGGTTGCATATACTGTAGGACTGGCTATCATCTATTCATTCCAGTTTAACAACGTTTCAAATCCAAGTTGAGGATAGTAACAAAAAAAATCGTAAGCAAAGAAAATTCGCTAGAATTCAACGAGTTTCTCTTCGTGGAGAGAACAATTTATGCAACATCAAGTAATTGATTATTATATTATTACTTTATTATTATATTATAATTATTATTATTATTATTGCTCTTATCATTACCATTATTGTTATTTTTATTATTATTATTATTATAATTACACACAAAACCATATTTGCCAATTCCCACGAAGCCTCTTGAAACTTTTAGAAAGCAAGGGTTCACTGTGTTCGTTTACAATACTTTTCATGTGCTCAAGTTTGTGGGAATAAAAGGTCGAATTCATTGTGTTTGCAGCCTAACTTGATATCAAGAAATCCTTAAGAGAATTTTTTCAAATCCAAATAAAGAGAATGAAAGACCAAAGAAATAAATGTCTGCTAATTAACAGCGCTACTGCCAGTAACAGCTTGCTATGTCGTATTTTGAAGCGCTGGTGATTCTGTAATAATGTCTCATTAAGAAATGTTTAGAGAATTCTTTCCAATGCAAATAAAGAAAATGAAAGGCCAAAGAAATATTTGTCCGCTAATTAACAGCGCTGCTGCTGTTAACAGCTTACGGCGTCGTATTTGGAAGCGCTAGTGATATGTAATTAACTCTTATTTAAACAATCCGATAAAATCTTTTTAAAAGTACATATAACACAATAATGATGGAACAACAATTGCTTGATACTTAAAAATGTAGAAAATTTTATTTTTCAATAATTTTAAAGGAATAAGCAAAGAAATGGGTTCATTTCATGTTGTACACTAAGCGTGACATTTGTTAAACTTGATCTATTTTCAACTCTAATCTGCCTCGAACAATTTCCAATATATTTACCAACATCTTAATTTATGAACTCAGGAGTATGTTTATCACCTAGCCTAATTCAGAATTTATACTTATACTGATCAAACTAATATATACTTACTTTAGCTTTTGGATACTAATGTTGTTTTTTAAGACAAAAGTTGAGTGTTGATTCCGAATTCACCTGATATGAAATTGGCGAGCACGCGCTTGATATTAAAGCCAAGTCATTACGCAGTAAAGAATTAATTGTATTCATTCACTAAGGAGCTCTAAGTTTTTCTCACCACTATGTCAAGAGCAACGAAAAGGACATTTTTAGGAAGAGGTAAATTTCTATACTTTGTAAATAATCCAAAGATATTCACAATTCTTTCATTAAAACATCGAAATATTTTCCATACTTTCCAATACATGAGTACGTACATAAGCATTCATACAAAAGCATTCGATATTTCATAATGCTTCATAAGAAAAAGAAAAAGTTAATTTAACTTAAGATTCAAAGCGAGTTCTTCAAATTCTTATTGAGATTTTTTGTTTTTTATTTTTTCAATCATAATAAACAATACATATTGACAACTTATTTACATGTTTTCCATTCATTAAAAGGACTTCATATGGAGTTAGGCAATTGGCAGGCACGCACAGCTACTAATTGCAGTAATACGAATATAGGAGAAAAAACTTCACTGTATTCCAAACCAGTTTGTCCAGTTAATTTTAAACACAATAAATATTTGAAAATAGCCACTAAAAATAGAAAATACGTACTCCACAAGAAGCGGTGTAAAGCCTTGCGTTTATTGTCTGAATCCAAATACATTCGTATCCCAATAATTACACAAAAATATGCATTGCAAATATCAATGCAGAAGAGAGGACTAAACACCGTAAACCAGTCTGCAATGATTTTGTTAGTAATTTCAGACACGCGAAGAGAGAGTGTTACTGTAAACACAAGGAGACCACACAAGTTTATCATTATTTCAAATTCAGTAAGACCGAGCCATCTTACAAGTTCGGAGAGTTTGAACATTTTTAATTATTTGAGATAGATCTTCATTTTTAGTTCGGTTGCTTGTTTGGATCGTTATACTCTCTGTGGGGTACAACTGGTACAATTTATCTGCAATAAAAATAAATACGTATAAATTTTTTGAAACAATATCAACAATTGTAAATGTACAATATAAAATGTACACCCACGAGACCCAAAATTGTAGCGGCTAATGTTTACGTGAAACTGTTATTATGAATCAATTTTCGCCAGAGATATCATCGGAAAGACTACTTTTCATGAGAAACCCTTTCGTGGTCCAAATTTGGTATAGTTAATTTCTATGCCAAATTACTGTTACCGATCAATTTGCAGTATAAAATATTGGAGATCAGGCCTTCGACTTTTGATGAAAACCTTTATATGAGCTGGAATCCAATAGTTATACCTAACCCAAATTTGCCACTTGGGTCCCATTGGCATCATAAAATATTAAAAACTAGAACTGCTTATTCCTCAAATAGGGCGTTATGTGGTGAGTGGCAGCAAATATATTCTAATGAAATCCAGCGTTTGTTCCAATACACCAAATTAGGCTTAAATCGATTTAGAAAATGATTTCGAATCGATGGGTATAATAAAACCAGGTCTGGTCGGGCACCTTCCAGGTTTTACACACATACACGGAAACTTACAATGCCTTGTAATACTGGTAGTGCTGAGTATAATTATTAAAATAACATAGTCAAAGAATGCATTTCAATATTTATAATTTACACTAATTAAGGTACCTTAACAAGACAATGAATTTGCTACATTATAAAAGCCTACCAACACAGCAGATTTCAGTAGTACGTAACGCATATAACAGGCTGTCTTTATAAACTAAATCCGAATTACTGTTCCTTTCAATCAGAGTGTATAAGTCTTCCGAATTTATATTTGATGCACCTTTAAAATTTTATCGTAAGAAAAAAAGCAATTACTGTTTAAATTAACACACATACCTTAAGATTTGACGCGTTTGTAAGGACGCGTGCTGATTGAATTTCGGCAAGAATTTGTGTTTACGAAATTCTTATTTTTATTACCAATACTTTTTTGTTTATTTGTTGAGTGTTGATTTCACAAATTGACGTATCTGAAAACAAGAAGTGGAACAATACGAAATATAGAACACAAACTCACATTTAGTGGTTACATATACTGTAGAAATGGTTACCATCTATTGTTTCCAGATCAACAAAATATCATCGCCAAAATGAGGATAATAAAATAAAAACCACTATGAGCAAAAAAATTCGCTATATAAGAATTCAACGATTTGTTTTTCTTCTTCGGGAGAACAATTTATGCAACATCAGGTAAATAACTATTATTACTGTTACTTTACTACAACTATATAAACTATTACTTTCCTATAATTATCATTATAATAATAATATAATTGTAATAACAATAATAGTAACAATAATAGTAATACAAATAATAATAATAGTTAATAACAATAATGATAAATAATAATAATTAATAATAATAATTTATAAACAAATAACTTAAAAAAGTAGATAACCGAATAGCTGAATAACCAAACAATTACATAACGAAATAACTAAATAGCTAAACAACTAAATAACTATTATAATAATAAATACTTATGATTATTAATTATTATTATTAGTTATTGTCATTATTATTAATTATTATTATTAGTTATTGTCATTATTATTAATTATTATTATTAGTTATTGTCATTATTATTATTTATTATTATTAATTATTATTATTAGTTATTGTCATTATTATTAATTATTATTATTATTAATTGTTATTATTATTAAATAAATCATTATTTAATTTTAGGTTTTGGTTATTTAGTTATTTAGTAAATTAATTCTTTATTATTTAGTTATCATTTATTTAGTTATCTAGTTATTTAGTTGTTTGTTAATTTAGCTATATAGTTATTTATTTACTAGTTATTTTATTAATCAATTACTTAATTGTTTTGTTATTTAGTTTTTTAGTTAATCAATTATTTAACTATTTAATTATTTAGTTATGTATTTGTTTGGTTATTTAGTTCTTTACATATTTAGCGATTCAGTTACTTAGTTGTTTGGTTATCTGGTTATTTAGTTAAAGCTATTATCAAACTAACTTGAACGGGGCGTATGTTATCTTTAAGGCATTAAAAGCAACGTTCGGCAAAGTGCAGCTGTGACACGGTTTACCCAAGTTTTCGAATATAGCTTCATTGAGTATGTTTTCGTCTTGATCATTATGCAATTACAAATAGACATCTTAAAAATATGCCATTATACTAGAGTTTCCATTTACTGTATTTTTTATAACTTTTGATCTTGTGGGATAACAGGGATAATATTACAAGTACACACATGGTTGCAATGATATCTCAGATCAATGTGAAAACATTTAATTTAATAGACTTATTGTATTTTATATATGTATATTTGTGTTAAAAAAAGGGAAAAGAAAATACAAATAATTTAATAGAAAATAGATATAAATAGAAACTATTAAAATTTTTAACATATCCTGTAATGAATCGACAATTCCCCTTTTGTCAAAAATTACGAACGAAAGCAATCATGTTGTTATTCTTATTGTAGCGATATAAAATTCATTTTTTAAAAACAAATGACCACAATGCAATGATTTTTTACAAATCTTTTATTGTGTTTGGATTGATAGAGTAATACGAATATCTCTTTGATACCTGATGCGTTTGCTTTAATAATAAAAACAAATAAACGTTTTGCATTCTGTTATTTTAAGAAGAGTGCAACGAATACAATAAATTGTTTGCACATTAAATTATTTATATATAACTTATGTAAATTGCATGAGTCCAATACGCAAATTGTCTGCAAGTGTTTTTATCAATAAGCTTACATAACTTGAGTATATTTTTTAAAACTGGCAGATATTTCCTTAGTTTCAAATTTCGACGCCATACTAGGTATTAATAGAATAAACTTCTAGTTAGGTTTCTTCTACAATCATTGGTTTATCTATTTTATGGCAATGTGAACACTTGGTGTTGCGTTTTTCTATTTGACGTATTGGATATTTTTATTACTTAAATTTATTAGTAAATGATACTATTTACATATATTTCTTTGTTAGTGCTGGTAAATCTCTTTTTCAAATATAATCCCCGCGTTAAGCCGCAATCATGTAAAAACATTTTGTGAATCTTGGAATAACACTTTTGAGGAGCAATAGGTAAGTTTCTTATTTTTGTCATATAAAATTATTTATATATTACTTTAAGTTTATTGATTAAAAATCTGGAACAAAACTCGTTATAAAAAACAAAAATCCTTTTGAACTTCATCCCAAGGCATTGCCCTTAGAAATCCAATACAAAATTCGTACTTGGGGACGTCGCTTCTCAATGTACTATATCCGATTGTCACGTTAGATTCGAACAGAACTGACATCTGCTATGACAACATTCTTAACTTCAGCTTGGTGACACGATTTATGTATGGCCTGATTTGAATTGAATGTTGTAATAAAAGATTTAATCTGGATCTATACATACATCTCATGCACGATTGGTTTTTGTACTATCCTTCAGGAGATTTGCGAAGTGCCTTATATTAAATATGTTTCGTTCTATACATAAAATGAGATAAGTAGTATAGATATGGGAGAACGTCTATGAACTACTCCCGCTGAACACCTGTGTATTGCATATCACTTTAGCCTTCCTCTACTTATCTACTTCTCTACCCATTCTGTTCTTTCCCCTTTTCAACTATGCTTCTCTTTCA